>DWOX01000033.1:0-16230 GCA_018251315.1 Nastra julia | reverse complement strand
AATAACGTGGTGAGGCCTCCGATAGGCCAAATCATACAAGGTGCGACAGGATATAGGCCTAGGGGAAGGTCTCCCATGAACATGCCGCCTCGTTCAACTATCGTACACGGTACTCCTATCATGAGAGGAGGCGTCATGATCAGGCATAGCAACCCGAATCTTCTCAACAACTATCCTATTGGGGTAAGACTAATTTTTTATTTTAAGTATTTTTTTTTTGTTTCTTTTTCGGTCTTTCTGCGTGGCCGACTCAGAATTGGGTAATTAATAATGTTGATAGGCGGAAGTTACCATTGACAGTGACAGAATATTTTTTTTTTAATACCTCTCCCATTTCAGCGGTGAGATTTTTTATTTTCCTTAGTTACTAGTTTTTTTTTTTTCAGAACAACGGTAAGAACATTCCACTGCCGAAGTCGATGCACCAGCCGTCGATATCGATCACTCCTCTACCGCGGCACTCGGCGCCGCCCGCGCCGGGCGCCATACCCTTTGAACTCCGAGTGAACTTTAACGATGATTCAAACGATAGCGATGTGAGTGTTAAAAAAATTTAAGTGCAATGTTGGGTTCCGAGATTGAAATATAACTGTGCAGTGGACTGAGGTTTGATAGTGGTCGAGATGACGATGAAATCGCTGAAGTACAGCGAGCGGGACGAGATGATGGAGGGTTTCAGCCCGGTACCGCCGCCGCTGCCCCGCCGCCAGCCCGTCAGGAACATCTACGCCGAACCCTTCGTAGATCCTAGGTAAGTAAAAAATATATTACTCCATCTTTTTAGTCATGTTACCCAAGCATCCGTTATATTTTGTAATGTAGAGCTTCTTTAAGTTTAAGCTATTTATTTTTTGTCAATAGCACCAAATTTGATATACCCATCGACACAAATTTTATGAACGTTACATTTTTATCATAGAATACTAATTTGATCCTGTGACTACCATTTACAGCTTAAGATTTATTTTCAAACGATTCAGAGTATAAAATGAACTTGACATAAATAAAAAGCTGTTTCATTCAATAAATCCGCAATGAATGAATCCATCGGCTACAAATGTGATTAGAAAGAACGTTGAATAGCGGCAAGATAAAATAGATAATATTAAACCCGTCCGCACTAATAAATTATGGAGCTTTTGATAGAGCCGACTGCATTCAACCGAGCACGAGAACTATAATCAAACATTGCAACAACGTTCTAAACTTGTATTGATCTCGGCTACAAGCATTAAATTAGTCAAGCTCATAGACTTCTTCGACTGAAGTCTGATCATACCGTTCTTGATCATTAGATACTTACGTATACAGAATGTGTATTCCAAATGAGTCTACATCGATGACAAATTGGCAACAGATGCCTTTGGACGGCTACAGATATTCAGCCGCAATGCGCTGACCTCTGTACATACCACGTACATAAACTGGGCACTAGACACAAGTAGGCAATGTATTTAATTTGAAATGAATACGGGCGGACGAATGTCCCGGAAGAATATTAAAAAGAATCCGTCTAAAGCGAGAAAAACATTCATTCGATTGACTAGCTAGTTGAATAAACCCACGGCACTTGTTTACCTTTGCAACCCCAACTTTCTACCGCCCCTTTGCTAGAAGCCTCTCTCGAAAGTAATAATAAAGTGCCTGAAGCCAGAAAACATATAGTTAATAAATCGCACGACTACATAAATACGAAATGGGAAGCCTGACAAACTCCCAACCCTACCTGACTTTATTGAGCGCAATTTTAATTTTACTTCCTGTTTTCGGGGCATCCTTTACGTTTTTATTTAGATGTATGTCACAGTGGCTATTTCCTTTTACTTTGTAGATAATCCCTTATTATGTAGTTGTTTTGAAAACAACGTTAAAAAGCCGTGATATATACAAATGTAAGTCAACCTCGGAAACAAGCAAAGATAAGGAGGACACTATGCAAATGTATGTGCTAAAGTTACGTTTATTGAGATAAGACACACGGATATGCAGTCCCATGTATTCCGGCATAAATCATATTTTATGCTTCACACGTTTTAACTGCGGCAAGAAAAATACAGTTATAGCCAAATGTTACGCCCCAAAACTAAAACTGAAGCTCATAATATAATTCTAGGGGACATGAGCGAATAATTCGTTGATAAATATTAAATAATAATATAATGTCCGATTTTGGAACGAATTATTATTCTTACTTTCATAGATATTCGCAAAATAACTGGAGCAACATTTAATTGTACTGAAATACATTTAAATGTTTCAAAATCTGGTTGAAGAAACTTTCAAGAAACCGCAAGTTTATAAAGTCTTTTACGCTAAAGCTACAAAGGAATAAAAATTCTGTTACTGGTTGTTGATCTTTGATTAAATTGAGGCTTCTTGTATTTGAACAAAGTTGTAAAATAATTTAAGAAACGCCGTTTCTATGGAGAAATAAAAGCTTATCCACAATCTCGCTATATGCTATATTAACCCCTACTAAAACTATTGACATAGACACTAACACGAGAAAACATTGTTATTTATCTATCACATAAATGTCGTACTAAAATTACGGATCGAAAATTACCTAGAGCTCTTTCTCGGTACTAATATTATGTACCCATAGAAAAATATCAGTTATGTCAAGAAATATTCGTAACATAACCCGCAAATACTGACTTATAACTGACTCACATCCAAATAAATAATTAGTACACGAAGAATGTTTTTTAACGAATTCATCTGTAGAGTGGGTCAAGTGAAAACTATATTATTTATTCATGGCTTGTGTAATGACAGCAATTTGACAGGTTAGAGTGATGATCGATAACGGAAACAGCGATGGGCGTCATATTCCCCGTGTAAAGAATATAATTTCCTATACAATGTGTTAACAAGACGTGAATGTGGAGTTAGGGCTGCCATATCTACTATTTTCTACATTAGTGCAATTGAATATGACGGCTGATTAGTGATAATTATGGCCATATTTAAGAAAAAAAGATATATTATAGTAATTGAATTGCCTAGTTAAGGCTTTATTATCATTTGAATATGTTTCTAAATTCCTCATTGGAACTAGTTATCGAATTAAAATACTTGATTAAAATTGGCTTGAATAAAAACATACGCAATTCTATTTCACTTGAAAATAAGCATGACCCGCTGTTTTTTCGTGCACAAATAAAACGAAATATTATAAATCGTCTATCTATTCCCTGTCTGCGATTGTTACTCACATTCTTAACCTTCGTGACCCTCGAACATCACGACAGAGATCTTTATCATTCTTTAAGATCTATACTTAACTTGATAACACAATAACGGAAAGAACAAAAAATCTTTGATCCTTTTGATAAAATACTACCGATAAACAAATTTATTCGAATAAATGATTTTAAATAATAGTTAATAGCACTGTTTTCTTAACTGACTGCACTGAATGTGAATTACATATGTAATTTCGATAATAAGGTTGTTTTGTGGTCACATAAACAATGAACAATAATAAAATTATTCGTAGCTATGCCAACCCTGGCAATTCTGCCTGTGTACGTGCAAGTGTGACGGTTAAAGCACACAACAATAACCAGATAACATCGGAGCTCCCCTCCTTGGAGTTCATGCACTTTAACATTCAAACAAAAAACCAATGATAGCTTTTTCTTTCTTAAGTAAAAAGGAACTAAGTATGAATACATTCTCCGATAAATTTTATAGCGATAGTTAATGATATGTTTATTAGTATGCAAAATTTCATTGCTATGGCGCCAGTGTTAATACTAAGTTTAAACGAATCTAGATTAAAATAAATAGCTCGCTTGTGTTGCGCATATTAAGAAATACGATGGGTGAAATATGATCGCTGACATATTTTTATAAATTGTGGTATACTGAACACTTTCGGTGTCCGTAGAATGTTAAATTAAAAAATGAGCTAAATCAAAACAAATCTAAGTAGAAATGAATATTAAATCTAAAATATTTCTTTTTGATCGGAAATCGCATGCAATCAAATCAAGACAGAGAAAGACCAACAGAGTCCAAGAGTTTTATTTGAGATTTAGTTTTGTAAAATGTATTTTAATGCCCGTTATACCACAATATTGTCCAATTCCAGGGTTTGCTAAAATTTAGGCGATGGCAGCCCTAGATGTGTTCAACCTTCATGTTCCATCTAAGTTAGAGGATGCAGTCTAACACAATAACCCGTATAACGAAAATGTATACGGTATATTTGTATGTAGTCAGGTTAAAGCACTGTAAGCTTGGTTGCGTGATATAGAGCAATGCATCATGTAGGATATGTATAAGTAGTTACAGTGGGAGACATACCAGTAATGCACGGTTAAGACAGGTACAAGCTGTATTTTAAATCGTGTTGACTATCCTTGTGACTAAAAGTGAGGAAATCGGATTTAGAAACAGGACATTTCTTTTTAATCCATATAATTTTACTGCATAGTTGTTATATCTAATGGTTCTTAATATGCGGGCATACTTACCGTGTTAGTAGTAGTAATCAGTGCTTGATATAATAATTTTAAGTCACTTTTTCCTTTAAATCACAACTCGTTACAATCAAAACTGTTACATAATTCTAAATAAATCCATACATTTAACGATTTAAAAAATAATGTTTCTTGGTATATTGTATCAAAAAGCAACGATATCGCTCTTTATAATTTACGATTATACACGCTTCCCGATTTGGGTAGTAAGGAGCAACAGTAAATATTTGGCCAAGTGGAGTACGAAAGCTCGTTGAAGCAGGAAAATGATTTCCATACCGCCCGGACGGCAAACACAGTTCACACATCAAAGTCACATACAAACCTCAAACTTAGTTAATAGCGTTTTAGCAATCGCTCGAAACGCAAACATACGGGGAACGAACTTATATTAGCATCCCATCTTTCATTAAATTAGTTCAAAAACTATTCGATTCTAATCTGGCCACATATTTGTATTTCTAGCTTTTCATTCCAGACTAATCAGCGCTACTATCTCCAACTAATTAATATCTCGACTGTGAATAGACCTTGACTTTTACTGTTACGCAAATTAATCGAATTCAAAACTAACGTTTACGGTCTAATAACATAATTTAAATGCAAAACCTGTAATCTCCAGGCACTAACGTAAAAGATGCCGTACCTTTTTGAAAGTAAATTTACCGAGAAATCCGTATAAACTAGATCACGTACGAGATATTCTTAAATAAACCCATTATCATAGAGTGGCCATGCATTGAGGAGTGTTTTGAAGTCGCGTGCAGTCTTATTAATAGGACGAATAATTAAAGGAAACGCTCGATCAAACTAGCACGGTGTACTCACGCCATGAAAGGGGCAGGCCGCGCAAGCTGCGCTCACTTCAAACCCATCGTTGCCCGCTGCAGGAAATTCAATTATCTGCTTTCGACTTTAATATATAATATCGACACAATCATTCCATTAAACTGAATCTTGCTCCTTCGTCCTTAATTGGACTCTTCAAACGAATCAATTACCTTATGAAGTTATGACGTCACTATTAGATCTGTATGCTTTGCTGCTATCAAATCTTTTACTTTGGTATATAATAAACTGTTTTCGTTTATTGTTACAAGATAAATAAATTATGAGTTTTAATCAACTTACATACTTTTTGTTTTATAAGAAAGAGCAGTAAAATATATCTATTACCTCATTGGCAGTTTTAACTAGGGCGTAATATTTTGCATCATGACAGCCCTTTGATGTCACGATCAATTAAACTACAAACTATGCAGCATGCAACGTATGTAATCCGATCTAGTTACCCGGCTAATTCTCTGCAATAAAGATTAATGTCTTATTTATGCAAGACATTCTAGTTCCTACATTTTTGCACACATTTCGCTTAAATTACGTTTGGAATAAGTTAGATTTATTGTTGTTATAGATGAGTTTAATTTTCAACGTTACAGACCCTTATTATTAACTGATAGTGCATGTCATAGCAAACAATACGCCCAGTTAATTTATACTTATTTCATCTATTGTTTCGTTACTGGCTGGGACGACTCATCAATTGGACGGCGTGTGACGTAATATTTGGAACAAAGGATGATCCAGGATTATCCAACAACATTTTACTGTCACGAAGTTAGACGTAAATCTTTCGAGCATTCACCGTCTGTGTCGACGCAATAATCGCCGCACACACCTACAAAAACATATTCAAAATCTCAACTATTCTCGATACTTATCTTCTCGGAGTTTGTAAACAAACCACTTTTCGTTTGAATAATTTACTCGTTGAGGTGAGGCCGGCATACAATGACGAGACTGTAATAGTTTCCGTTTTGAATAAGAGATGCCTATTGTTTCACTAGATATTGATTGCGTTCGTCGTCTCCCTGCGCTACGGGAGCGAGCTTTGGATTTTGTTCCGCTGGATAGTTGTTTAATATCGCTACAGATTATACAATACGTCTAGTTTTTGTTTGTGACATAATAACGAGACAATTTTCAAGACTATGTCTGCATTATTAAGATGTATATTATTTATTTCGTAAACAATATAGAGTTCGTTGAACGCAATCCTGGGAACGCAATAATGAGGTTCTAATTATAGTCGGTAATATTTCGTCGCGTCAAGACGTAGTGGATCACTGACAGTGACATAGACAGTATCGGTGGAATCAGCGCCGGCGCAAGGATATTTCGGTGGCATGCCGGATCACCGGACGCTTATCGCCGCACCGTATTTTAACCCAACCCGTTTTAAAAATAAACAAACCGTCGCCGTACGAATAAATACAAACCTCGCTTTGACAGTGCCTCCTATAAATAACTGTAATGAATAGGACGTAGTGATATACCCGTATCCGTATACTTGCTCGTACTTATTTTTTAAATATTTATATTTCGTGTCATACTCTCTTATACTCCGACGTTTAAATAAGCATTACTCGAGTCATGCGATGGAATATAATAACTAAGACGTTAAAAATACAGTCTTAACTATTGCTACCAGAAAATAATGTTATAGAGAAGCTAATAATAGAATGGAGTACATGTGGAAAAAGGGCACAAAAAAGCGGACCACACAGGAAGGCTCCATTTGTCCAAGCTCCGTCCTCCCCGAGAGATAACAAACGTGCGGGGCAGCGCTCTCCGCACCACTTATCTAAACACTTAGCCCGCACCATACACAAACAAAGCTGCGCCCTAACTTACTTTTTACCACGAAACGGCTTTTCTTTTTACCCTTTAGGAGTTCGCGGTACTGCATGCTTCGCGTGTCGAGTGCCTTTGTTTGTGTCCGGAAATTCATGCATTTTGCCGCAATGGGCAGTTAAAAGAAGACATGTTTGTTACTATAGGAATGCCTACAGGTTAATTTATGATAGACGACTTTTCTATATTTAAAGAAAAACCAAATGCCGGTGCTTGTTAACACAACCGAGACTGAAACATAACTGTTTACAGAAACTAATACATTACGTGACTACTTGAGAAAACAACTGCCTTTCTGACAAGAACCTCACAAAAAATATTGCCAACGACGTCTCTTTCTAATAATAGTTTTGGTCTTGTCCAAGGTACACGTCATCGGGCGTGACTAACGAATGGCTCGCCCTACAGACCCTAAATTCAGAGTCGTAAGTATCAGTGACAAGCAACCGCCGGAGACTGGTCTCTACGAAGGTTGCCGAACATTACCATAACTCTAACCGAACCATAAACGTAATTAGAGACAGCAATAACACACCCAACACTCGAGATGCATTAATCCTTTTTGATTTGAAAGGGTTAATGCACTAAACCTGCTTTAAAAATGTTACGAGCACGGCATCCTGATACATAAATACGGGTTACAAAATAATCGTAACTTCCTAAGTTCCTAAGATACTGGTTGCGCCCAGAATACAGCGATATCTCACGTGGGCTGATGGAATTATTGACAAATATGGTTATGTAAATTTGACCTGATGGTTAGGTACAAATAAAGATTATTTACATATGTTGTGATTATTGCTTAGTGCTCATAAATAAAAAAGTAAGTGAAATGCATGTTTAGAATTATAAACTTCATCATAAATACATAGACGCTTATTTATGGTTTGATTTGCATGCCGAGATTAAGTACACAAACTCAAAAATTCTTCACCGTACATTGTTTTAGAATCTAAACTGAATTACTTTAAAATTCTTCAGATACAAAATGTCGTTTACATCGAGACGTACATGCTCCAATTAAAAGAAAAGGAATTACGTATTTTTTTCATTGTTAGCGGCGCTATTACCGTGACAAGTAAGGCTGCTTCTCACGATAGCTTTAAATGCCAGTTCGAGCGTTGGTCATTAGTGGACGTTATAGTCGTTAGACCTGTAAATATTCAACGCGAATTTGTACCTGATACAAGCTTTGCAATTCAATCGGTTGTGGATGAAAACCAATGACCCAATACCCTTATCATTTACTGAGGTCGGTCAAGCGGAACGCGGCACTCCGATGCAACTCTAGTTCCACTGCAATGCCCAACTTTAAACAAACGACTACAGTATTTGCTTTTCTTTCTGCAAACGATTTTGTTTCCATTTTCAAATTGTGACCATTGTTTGCCGACAGTTTTCTCTTCCGGACTCTAACGTCTATTGCTGTTTGTTATAGTCATAGTTTTGTTGATTACATTTCTTGAGTACGAGTGACTTCGACGGGAACTACAGGTAACTTTGCTGTTAATGTCAAAAAATCTTATAGCCTAGATTTTCTAGATTATCATCTTACCGACATATTATACCGAGCACTCGGTCCCTATTTCAATTTCCAATCGGAGCAGAATAAGAGATGAAAAGAAGAATGTTTTCGGACCGAATGATATCGAATAATAATAATAGGTATCGAAGCAATTAGTGTAAGCGTGTCATGTTACCAAACTTTCTTGATATTGACTTTGATAGTTTCTAAAAGATTCCTACGTGAATTTAATTTTTTTATAGGTCAAAAAGTATATATGTCACAGAATAGGTTATGTACGGTATTGATCGGTATTTCTAAATGTATCGCTATTATTGCCATGTGGACCAAGGAGTCGGAAAAGAGCCATTATACGCTCAACCGCACACAAACCACATCACCCATTAAACACGCCTTGACGTTGTGATTTATAAAATTGTAACATGTAATAAATAGTAGGTTGTTCAAATGGCACACCATAATACCGAAACCGACCGTGCTTAATTGATAAAATATAACCCATGGAACTTCGCTTCAATATATTTCACGGCTCATGACTTCAGTATGGCCAAAAAATGTAAATGAGCAAATATGTCCAAGGGGGCTAAAATTCGTGAAGGGGCTAAATAAATTTCGTGCGATATTTATAGAGTATGGGTTTCATTAGTGTCAGTCCTCCCTTTCTTTGTACGCCTGCTAGAAAAAGAACTCAATTTAATAAACTTATCGTATTTTGCGCATAGCTTCTGTATAAAGTAAGTGATGAACCGATGTAAATAGCTTTGAATAAGTAGCAAAAATATAAACCAGTTGTAATTAATAGAAAATGAAAAACCCGACTGCAGAAAATTGGAGTTGGTTATACTTCTATTAAATACAAAGAAGAATCGCAAAGCTGACGACATAAGAACTAACAATATGATGGTTTGAAAGTAAACCCTCTTTCAATTTGAACTGAAGTAGCATGGCACGACCCAGACGTTTTAAATTGCAAAACATACATTATCTTTTAGTAGCCCGTTAAAAGATGGAACCCAATTAATTCCATAGAGTTTGTCGTGTTTCATTACATTATCAATAAGCACTTAATACTAGCTAATTGTCAGTCTGAGTTCGTGAGACATAAATACTATACGTTTGCTAGAAAGCTGGCGTGTATCAGCCAAGACATTAATTAACTTTAACTACGCTTCACAGATTTGAGGATTTCATTCCATTCCATACCCACAGCTGGAATCTCATTAGTCTCTTTTATTAGGCAAATAGTGGGGTTCAGGATTGGCCCGACAGAGCAAACACAATCTTGGAGATATTACCTTGTTTATTCGGGGGATGAACAAGACATTAATCACATACGTCGCTCGAAGTATCAGGTAGGTACAATAGAGTCGTCTTAAAGTATATAATTGTAATACGTATAGGTATTAGTACATGTATTTCGTAAATTATCTTGCGATTATTATCTAGGTTGTACGCTACATTCACGACACAAACTTTTTATTCATGACTTCGTCATAACAATAGAGTTTTAAATTGTTTAACATCAAAATAATAACTCTTTGGCTAAATCAGGACAGTATTCTCCAGTGACGTTATAATGTTTAGCGAGATGGTATCCACATCTATCAAATCAAATTGATAGGTTTTCAGTGTCCATTCGCGATAATACATGCTGAACTATTTGGAACTACATCTATCCTAGTTAACGGCATGAGCTTTATTTCGAACACAAACTTTAGCCCGTAACGACAAATCAAATCGATGTCTTTTAGATACCATATCGAGTGAAGGCAATCCATTATCAGAAAGGACGGGGGATATATGGAATGCGATAAAAATTTTCAATCAGTCGACCGCCGAAAAATATTTACAGTGTAACCCGAGGCAGGACAATATTGTGGAACGATACTCGTGAGGCGCCCGCGGCGTGGGCTACAGCCACACCGGCCTTCCGTCGCTTTGTGCCACTGCCGAAATAATATTGAACCCGAGGTGAAATACGGCCACCCTCCCCTAGATCCGATGCTCAGCGCGCCTTTTTCCACCCGCCAAACATTAGGTACATGACTACACGTTTCTACAATATTTACTTCAAGACCTGCTATGTAGATACCTCTTAAGTTATCCTACAGAAATCTCGTCAAATTGTCACATATTATGGAATTATTTCCGTTGATTTTTTTACGTTGTAAGTTTTTTAATTCATTTAAAATTGTTATGAGAAAACATACAACCTCTTTTAGCTCACCTTTCGATGGTGAGCAATAACATGAATAAAGTAAGTAGTTTAAGTAGTTTAAGTAGTAAATTATGAATATTAACTAACTGTACCTTCACAACTTCACATAAATCATTTCATTTGTATTTTCTCTGCAACAAAATATCTTGCATCTTTCCGAGCGACCGTTGTGATGGAACTATTTATTAGTGTAAGAAAATATAAATCACTTAATAGGATACTGTGCGAGATGGCAATTGCTATAAACTTACCTGTAATTGCTTTACCATTGTACTTAAACCCCAGTTTGAATAACTTTTATAGAAGTTGCAGGCAAGAATTATGGTTCAGCGTTTTAAATCAAATCCTACGCGTTAAATCCAATAGCTTTCGCTCAGCCGTGCTATTCTTGTAAAATCTATTGCCGCGCTAAATTTGCATTCCTATGGCATTACCATAATAATATCTTCAAACGACAAGTTCGTAATAAAAGGTTATCGCTATCGCATACGGGCTCCGTTAGGTATGGAAATTGGTAGCGCCGCCCCGCGCCCCGGCGTTCGGCTAATGGAAAATTGTTTATCACTATCAGGTTTCTGCGCGTGAGCACGATTATTTACGTGCGGTTCCCCGCAGTCTATGACCAGCCTGTAATTGGCCGCATATTCTGTATCGCTTCCATTCATTTCTCGCGATAATACTACCCGGGGCGCATTGGCGCGCACGGGGCTCATTCCGCGCTACTGCAACAGATTATCCTACGATAATAACCGTTTACATTAGGTGTCTCTGATGCTATCGCATTACACAATGCGCTTTATAAATTAAATTCCGACATAAATTACTCTGAAATCACGGTTCTTAGTTTAACCGGGTTGTTAATAAATTTTAAATGTGATACTTATTAAATTCTAAGAGCTGCTTATAATAAATCAATTTTGACTTTTCCCAGTAGGTCGAATTCATCATCATTAGATTCATCTTGTATTTGACCAAGCGTATCGCATAATTTTCAGAATCTAATTAATAATAATCATTCATATAAAATCAAAATAGTCACCGTCGAACATCGGCATCGGCCCGTCTATAATTAACAATCCGAACCTGCTGTAGCAATGACATTTGCGCACAGTAAATCACGTTTCAGAGAGAAAATCGTACGAAAACTGATTTCGCAATTATTTATTAGGGCTTCCGTCGCGTAATATATTTCCAGAAATTATACTCGCTAAATATACGAGAGTGGGCGCACACTAGGCACGATTTGCTAGTCTCGCGACGCGACGCGCGGGGCACGCTTTCATTCATGAATCAACTTCAACGTTACCTAACCGCATCCACCGGCGACTAAAACAAACAACCGACGACCAGAGTTATTAATAAGAGTTGCGAGCACGTTGCGAGTTCAATGATTTGAAGCTGAGAACATCGCGAGCGGATTTATGACTCCCTCATTATAATGTTCGATGCAAATCAATGGTTTCAGTGTACTATGTAGAAATAATTCACAAATTGACACCCGACTCATCCGACCGCTCGCTGATTACGACGGAAATGAATAACAATTTACAAGTCTAGCCGACTCCTACGCCCGAAATATATTGAACTCAATTAACTGTTGCCTTATTTTCTTTATTGGCAATATTCGATTAAAACAATGATACCAATGAACCTTACAGTGCTATGGTTAGTTACCATGTCGGACTACCGCCGTTCAAAGGATCTAGGTTCAATTCCCGGCAAGGTAGAACTTTAAATGATAAGTTTTAATATATATCTGGTCTGTGTGTGTCCGAGTCTTTGCTCCAAAAAAAGCAATCCGATATCGGAGACTATGAGTGTACCATGTTACTTATTTATTAATGTTATTCCATCATTAGAAACAATATACAATTTGTACGGTAAGTACACCAGCCAATCATTAATACACAATAGCGTTAGAATGTAGCATAACTTAGAAAACGCTCAGTTTACGCCCTCCGTCTTCACATTTACGTTCTAATTAGGCGGAGAAGCAATAAAAAGTGACGTGGTGGCTTCGAGTAATATTTTCTACGATATAACGACGCACAACGACGACGGCATCTCATCTAGCTTCGTTCATTAAAACATTCGTCCTTTATGAAAGACATCAGTGGTAATTTTATTCCTTGTCTTGCAGTAAATTCAGAGGGCGGAAATTGGCAGAACCGTGCAGTGGAATTGTTACACATTTCGTTTTAAATCGAGGGGCTTTCTTAAATTTACACCCATGACTTGCATTACAAGTTCGCGGGGGAAGCTCCGCTCCCGGAGGGTTCCCGCTACTAAAACTCCGCTTACTAATTTCGTATTTTTGAACACCACTTCAAAGTTACTGTTTCTTTTGATGAATTAACTACCATTTTGTTCTCATTGCTAACTTCAATTTGCTTCCATTAAGGGATTAAAATTATAAAGTTGTATTACAGACGTTATAAAAAGTTGACCCGTTAACTAGACATTAATGTCAACTGGTATTAAAAATACGATTTACAGTGTGAAAAAACATGAATTTGAGAGAAGAACTCACAGAATTAATAAAAATATATGTTCAATCAGTCTAAATAGATCATATACCGATATTTCAGATATTTCTAACTCATCTCGTCGTATTATTATTGCCCTCACAATTTTTATATACTAAACTTACGAATGATAAGGGATGCCGGAAGTATAAATATAATAAAATGCTGTTTACATAAGACTTTGTCGACTCTCATCCATGACGCTCTGATTTATATAATGTCTCTACATATTGACAAATGTTCTGTCAGTGTACCCATAAATACACGATAACATTCGGATTTCCTTTTTAACAAATAACTTTAACAATAGCTACCAATTTTAATGACAATTGCCACATTTTCTACAAAACGTTACTCACTTGTGTGCACGGAAACGAACCACAAGTCTCTCGTTAGTACACAATTGTCCTCCTTTTAAAGTGTTGGCGCTCGGATGCTATTTTAAAGTTTACCCGTTTTTATTTTTAACCTCACCCAGATGTCAAGCCTTTTTGCAGGTGTCTTTTACTATGTAGGAAGTATTCCTATTATAGTACACATTGTTAAATGTGGCTACGGAAACTTGTCTTATCTCACCTTAATATTAAAGTACTTAGGAATAAGTCACGGTTCACTAATTATATGTCTGCGTTTGATTACTAAATAATCCATTATATTTTATTTGGCTATCATATTTTTTTCATAAACTCTGTACATACGTTTTAATTTAATTTTATGAGTCTTGACAAAACCATAGAAAATCTGAATTAATTAGTTTAGTTTGGCTTCAATGAAGTTTTCGAATATTTGTAAGTCAACAGTTTTCTCCCCTTCGATCCCGAGCACGGGCCGTATCGATCAGGGTTGGTGTCTCCGGGAGCGGGCTGTTGCCCGTTACAATGCTTTCTATACTACATAGGCCTATCCTGCCTTTACAACTGCCTTTACTTTTTGTCTTCAATAACTAGTATTTCTCGATTTAAAAATGTGCTCAAACAAACTATTCATTACAGTTATCTTTTAAGAGTATGTGCGGGTTTTAAAAGAACAGTTACAATGACGTAAATTATATGTTAAAACCCAACCTTCCAAGGTTATAAGCCCTCGACGCGTCTATCTAAATAGTAATTTACAAAGAGTATTCTCATGTCAGCAAATTACGGTTAAGCTTCACAGCATAAATAAACATCGACGGATAAGTATCGTTCCGCAAAAACCGGACCTCATTCAGCATTCTGGAACGGACGATCATCGAAGCGATCATTTTAGAACTAAAAACATAGCGGCCTACCTCCTCAGACCTATATTTAAGGCGATGCAATAAAAGCACATCGCTGTCCGGTCCATTCCCGCACGACTGTACGAGATAAATGGACGGCACGCAGCGGCCGCGACCAGGGAGACGCGTTCTCACGGCCCGTGCCTGCATTTTATTCTTTTTTGTTTCATCTGGTTTCCGAGTTAGAGGTCGACGAAGCCCGTTCGAAACTAGAAGTGACCGCTGCACGCGCGATTAACGCGATAAAAACTATGCGACAACAGCGTACCTCGGACGACTAACGAGTTCCCTGGCTACCTGCAGCGAATCCGCGCTCGGTCGCACACCGACCTCGCCACTAATTGTTTTTATCACTCATTCCTTAACTGTTTATGATGGTTATATTAGATTACCGTTGTATAAAGCGAGGCGGTCTCTCACAAAGCACAGCGTGAAAGGATTTCAGGCATATTGTCAGTTATATGTGAACTGGTCGTGCGTGAGCTCTCGCAGTCCTCTCCTCATTATTTACCGGTTCATTAAGAGCTCACTCACGACGAGCGGCTGTCAAAATCCCACCAAACACCCGTCGGCGCTCAAAATATCCCGGTATTGTCCTACAGTGTGAATGTTGTCGGCCTCGTTAAGTTTAAACCGTTTCTCTCCTTCCGAAACGTCCTTTATTCTAACGCACCTCTTGCCCGTGAAATAGAATGCTCATTTCCGTTTCGAGACTGAAATCCGTACACAATCATATTGTGCAACGTCATTGCCTCGCCACACAATTTCCTTAAACAAAAACAAAATGATCGCCCCGCTCATTTCGGTAACGCGCGGAAATGATGCACTTTAGCCGATAATGATACGCGCACGGTATTATAAACAACAAAAAAGTAATGACTATGGCTGTAACGAAATCAATTCTATGTACAGTTGCAAATGTACATTCAGTGTTATGGCTGTACAATTTTGGGTTCGTAATTATTGAAACAATTTTACAAGAGCACCGAGAAATTGTCTGAGAATCAAAATTTTATATCACAGTTTTATATCATTTTGCATCAAAATAAAGTTGTGTAACATTTACTACGGCACATGGTTATTCATTAGCGATATGAGCAACTGAATAGTGTTCCGGTGATCATTAATAAGAAAACAGTAACAAGCCAAGCTACTCCTACTCCATGTGAGCACCCTTCTGAATCTCGCCACGACAAGTGCCGTTCAACAGACTCTCGCCGCTCTTCTTCTGACGACAACTACCAACAAAAGTTCTATTCTTCAAACGTTAATGAGATACAATATTCAATTAGGATCTCATACTTTACATACGCGTTATATCAATTCAATCAATGAATCTCTCAATTATTTATCGGATAGTTTCGCCAATTGACGCACTTGCCTGTCTATAGTTTGCTACTAAATACGGAATAAAAATTATTATAGCGCTCATAGGGTTGATAAATATTAAGGTTAAGTGAAATAACTAGCATTTTTCTAATTCTGAAAATATGTACTTTAAAAAAAATATCGTTTTCATC
>DWOX01000032.1:0-16266 GCA_018251315.1 Nastra julia | reverse complement strand
TTCGTCGGAGGTTAATAAGCAAATTATAAACAACAATCTCAAAGAATTAGACCAAAATTATGCGAGTGTGTCGACTGATGCTTAAACGGTTATTTACGGTCATACATCATAACAGTCATCATAATAGACGTGTTAACAGCTGAAGGAAGCAAGAATCCTCTTTTTAAACCGGTACTAATAAACAAAATTCTATACAGGTAGATAAACCCGCTACAGCTTTTTATTAGTAGCCGCATTTACAATTTAAACAGCGAACTCAGATGTCCAAAGCGCTACTTTTAGCTTTAAGAGAAGTCCGAAATAAAAACAAATACTGCACTTACGAGAGCCAGAGGAAACGTGGGCAGCAAAAAAAGAGCAAACAAAAAGCGAGACATCTTGACAAGATTGTAATTCCGACACCGGAATAGGAACGGAAAGATAATACGCCGGTAAGCTTATTCCGGATCTCAATACCTGTATAATTTGGGATTTCCTTTTCACACATTCTACTGATGGACACGTGTCCAACGTTGACAATCGATTAGGCACCTGTTATAGAGGTAGTTGCATAAGTTCAATGACTAGTTGTTGTGTTAATCTTCATTAGGAAGAAAACAAGGTATCCGATGCATCATACCTTATATCATGCACATGAATTTCAAAAAGAAAACAACAGCAACGCCTTTCATGTTTCGTCCGACAATACACATGATATCTCCGTCAACCGTTCCGGCTATAAAAAGTATCATTAATTGCACCAGTTCCCGCTGTCCATCAGAGGTTGTCTTGACTCCTCTTGGCAGACACCGTACACCACCCCACACGCTATTGTTCCCTCTCAGCTGGCACGTGACGTTGAATAACGTCGCGTATCGGCGATGCATCATAAACTTGCTATTCGGCTAAAGACAGGCCGATCGTCGTCACATAGCTACGGTCTGATTGCATCGTTAAATAATTCGACCCGAGAATATATTTTATTCTTTTGATCTGCAAATAGCCGGGTCGTCTTTCTACTTGTTACTGTTTCATAATAGGCTATGTTAACATAGCATGACGTCGGTGACATCTGAGATTGTTGTCGTATAACATGTTAATCTTTTTGGACTATACTATACTACTCTCACTCGAAAACCGTGGTCGTAACTTGTACTCTTTGTAACTGGTGCCTATTTAAAGTCTTGCAATTATTTGACAAGAAATCTAACTACGAAACCATTTCGATACTGTACTTCGTTACACGTTATTAATTTGTAACAATACTTAATTTGTATGCACGTCTTTAATTGGCACATCACTTTGGTCCGTTTGCGTCGAAGAATTAAGCGAGAATCCAATCAAAATAACGTCTTTCGTGAAACGTAGGTCTCTGAAGCTATCAAGCAATGTTACAATTTAAATAATACCCCAGAATAAAAGGCGCAAACAAAACGAAAGTTCACTCCACACATAGCTTGGCAGTCGCCGCATTCAGAACATCGCGGCGTCGATGCAAAAAGTTGACAATACTCTGGTACCGAGACAGTCCCGAATTAGATTAATTATGTTCACAAATCATTCGCGAGCGGACAGCAAGTGGTAATAAAGTTAAATAATATTAAAACACCCGTGAAGAATTTATGGTGACGCGCGATCACATTATAATGTCCATTACTGGACGTACTTGTTTTGTATGAGATATGAAATGATGTATACGAACGTCGCACTCAATCGACTTAGGATAGTAGTACGATATTCTTTTAAAATACTACTTAATATTTTATTGGAAATAGATGACATTGCATTAACAATGAAACAGTCGGCCCGGGGCGGCGGTTGACCATACTTAGAAAATTTACAAAATATTTTTACTGCTGGAATATTAACATTATATCCAATGATTAAAAATAAATGATAAAACTCACACCAATAAACAGTTAGCATGCAACTGCATAAAACACGACTTCAAAACAAACCCGGAACTTAAGCATCATTCTGTTAAGATAGTAAAACTTTGAGTTATAAAGATTAACTTCTGTCCTTTCATCTGTAAGTTATAATAAAGTAACTTTCTAGTACTCGTAGTTGTCGTGTTTCATTACAAGAGACCGTGTAAGCAACACTAACACCGCAACAATTCACCGTAATATTTACTTTAATCTCCCTTAATAGGGACACTAATCATCGCTTTACATATTTTACAGACCTGTCGTTTTTGGCGCTCATAAAAACGCTAACATATTTTATTGCGGCTGTTAAAATTTGTTATTACCAATGTGTATTAACAGAGTAAATTTGAAAGCACATTGTGTACCAAATACAATTATTTTTTTATAAAGCGACGCTAATTTAAAAAAAATCAATTATTCATCACAAACGTAAAATAATGCATAGTGGAAATTACTAGTAATGTTAAGTGAGAGCTCACAACATAAATTCCATATTAAAAGTGCATGACGGTAAACACACATTTCACCAATTACGGAGTGCCTCAATGGTCCCAAAGAACTGCCTTGTAACTTTTATTAATACATTATATATTCCACATATTTGTCGTAGCTGCTAGAAATAACGTTGGAACCTTAAATCAATGCAACAGCTTTACTTTAAAACTAATATCGCCAGGATCGAAGGGTCATAAAATCGCGGCGTTCTAAACGCCCAATCGCACCGAACCTTCCAAATATGTTTGTGCCAGTACACGTGCATGAATAATGTCCGGAGCAGGTCGTCGTGTAATTAAGAACCGGGATTACCGTTCTGACAAGAGATTGCGGTGTGCGCAGTGTTAATATCTCGTGCGCTTATCCCATTATCGCAAAGCCCGCACTGAAGGGTTTTGTCTATGTTTTCAGCGTTAAGACTTTTATTGTGCGATGTTACATGAACCCTCTTTAGAAGTTTCTATGGGTAGCGATCTGTTCGTAATGCCACTTACTCAGGAAAGTTAGTACAACATTTTTAACTTATCGTAGGTCGTTAGAATTAACAGGTGATACAAGTACGTGATGTTTCGAAATGAGATAAATTTGTTTTAACCGAACCCAGCAGTGGGACGGTTAAAGGTGGTTATGATGATGATGATGATGATGATGGTGGCATGAGTCTGATTAATATGTCCATGCACATACAGAAAAACATTGAATATAGTGAAGATTATACCTTAGAAGAGTGTATACGTTGACTTGAAAATACTGAAGTTGGTAAAGTTTCTCGTAACTACATGGTCCAGCCAATAGTTACGTCTCGTTCCCGACAGTCGACAACACGAGCTCGATAAAATCGTCGGTAAGTTAGTTCGAGATCACATCAGTGGCGGAAATTAATTGAATTATATGTCGACCGTATCGAGACCAGTTTTTAATAATCAGCTTCCAAAATCTTAGTTTCCCGTGTGGTTGTCATAACAAGCAGTAGTATCTTATTGATCGTTTTGTTTGTAATTGGTATAACATAAATGTTATAAACATGTGCATGTAATGGTATAATTGTAGCAAAGGTTATTGTCATTTTCACACTTTTGGTTTAGTGAAGACGGATAGCCGAATGTGGAATAAAAAAAGTATCATAAAAAATTTACAAAAAAAATTACCTAACATACTTCAAAACCAGTTTTTTACAGATGCACTATATAGCAAAGCTGAGGTAGAGGTGTGGGCCGCGGTTTCTTGAAATGAAAGAATTTTAAACTGGTGATCAAAGAAGAGTTACCAGGAACCAATTCACTTAGAGTTATCAGAATAGCAGAAATTCACACATGATATTAAAATAATCCTTCTAAATGTTTGTAGCTTAAAACTGCAATTTTCCGAAAACTGCAAACCCATAATACTTCCAACGTATTATTCAATAATTGGAGAACTGCTCAAAATTCATGATTTATTATACAAACTGCGACTACGCTCAATAGCTTCAGTGGCAGTAGTTTAAGCTCTGCATTCATTATCTGAGGCGTGTATACCGATACTGAACATCAAAATGTGTATTCCGACTAGTAGTTCATAAGCATAAGCCGAGCCTTTTCCCATATTTCAACGTCGTTTATCACAGAATGCTCACGGTGTAGCGTGCGATGTCCTTTTCATTTTATGTCTATAGTCACGAAACAGTCGAAACACTCAACGTTACCGTTAAATTCTGCTAAGGTTCTGTTACAACTGGGGACTAATTACCACACTGTAAACTTTACGAATAATTCATTGTGATAAGCGAAATTAATTTTGTGACAAAATCTAGCATATTCAAGTTAATTTTGGGGTTCCTGGAATAAAACCGCTAAAGACATTGTGGCTATTTTCCAATTAACCTATTTACGTAAAAAAAATTGTACCAAGTAGTTCGATAAATTTATATTGCATCTGTATTAAAACACTAGCCTTGACTTACCTGCTATTAAAAAATTACTGCTATTTATCAACGGTGATTTAGGTAAGATTTTAAGTTTACAAAAGTATCTTTATTTGGAAATTGAACTTAGTGACTCTAAACCATAATCTAAGTAACCTAAGACCATAATTTAAACTATTAATGAAGCAACATTTTTCTTCAGACATGTCTTTTTGAAGAAAAAATTTAACTCGCTTTTCTTCAAAGGAAAATTTACACAGACTTAAAGTACTCGGAAACTTTAAATTATTATGCGACAAGATTCTTTCTTATCTGTCATCTGATGAATAAGGGGTATTAAGGGGAATTTTACAAAAGAAAAAAATACGGTTCAAATGACAACTTGTCAGATGGTTTGCGTGGAAATATGAAATTATGCAAATTGTCTCACGTAATTTAAATACGCCCCTTGAAATGGATTTTTCTTACCGATGTTATCAAAACTTGTCTAAATTTCAATAATAGTAACTTTATATACGTACATATTCATTAACAATTTAAAGTCTATCGCAAATTGATTTCTACTTTTAGTGATGACAATGATCCTACTTTAACTTAGGCAGACAGTTTGTCATGTATATAGTTCATTGTGATATTCATAGCGGAATGTAAAAGTTTTCTTTCTTTCAGATTACAGCATCTTCGAAAAATAAATGTCAAGTGACTAGCTGTCAGAACAAATGTTATTGTAATAGCAGTTAAACAACTTTCACTTGTTCCTCCCTGTACACAATAGGAACAATAATATACGTAGGACTAGATCTAGTTACCGGTGCAACTCGACACTGCCTGCTTCGTATATTCAGTGGATTGTTAAAGATTTTAAATAACACAGTCCTCTAGTAAGTTCTAAAACACATATCTAAAGTCGTTGCAGTTTTATTTTTGTCCATTTACTGAAGATTTGTTAAAGCTACAGATTGTTTGAGATATTGCTATTCCGTGCTCCATTGAGGACATAAGCCGGTAAGTCGCCAACTATGTATTTGCACACACACAACAGTAACACTGGCTGGCTTATAAACTATACGTAACTTTCTTGTAGCACTTATACTGTAACATACAATGTATGGAACTGTTTGCATTTAAACACTATAGTTTCTTTACAAAGACTTAAATTTTCAGAGATCTACTCCAATAGCCATCATGAAATTTAAAATTTACCGTATTTCGGACACAATGTGCAATTATTGCAATTTGGTGAACATGCTACTATGGATTTATATGGCGGCCGTTACCATTTATCGCCATAAATGACTTGATTGTTCATTTATTTGTAAACATGCAAAAATCCTTTAAACGCATCAGACAGTGTTGTCTTTTTGAGGATTTTCACGCACTAAAGCCCTTTGACAACCGCATGAGATACATACAAAAAATTCGAGATCTCAAAATTAAGCTGTGACCATAACTACATAGGTTTAGCAAAGGTAAAATATATGAGTAAATATATCACCTGAGTTTTAGAACTCCGTAACACGATGTTTGAAGTTTCGTTTGCTTATTTCTGAATAAATACGAATAAAACTATCGTAGTTCACCTCTTGCGTAAAAATCGCAGATTATCTCGTCTCCATTAGTCGATTGAATCGGCTCGCTCTAGTGTGTTGGATGGAACGGCCGCGCGCTACTATTGTTCCTCTTCCCATGGCTCAATTTGTGAGCGGTAGCAATTATACATTCTCAACTCCACAATAAATTTCGATTAATATCAGTAAAAGATGTAATGACACGAAGGAGTAAAATTTTGTCATCTACATAGATATCGTTTTATTTATACACATGTTGAAATCGGTCGAACCGTTCTGGTCGTAGGGTGTGCCAAAAAAATGGAAATACATGTAGTATAAGCAACTAACGTGCCCTCTACGTGGAAGACTTACTGTTTAAACCAAGACTATTGTTCAAAACCATACGCATAGTTCACACTTATAACGTTAGTTGTATTGGAACCGCTATTGCTCGCAGCTTAAACTGGAACGTTAGAAAGAAAAATGAAAATAGAGAATATGGCTAGAGTGGAGAATGATGCGATTCGCTAGTTGTTGCTTTCTTTTATTATTCGCTCAGCAGACGAGCCGCAGGAACTGATAGGGCTGACAACATTGCGTTTTGCGACAACAACGTATATGTTACTTAATGTTAGGGTCAGCATTGAATGTTTTATCATCTAAAGTGCAGTACATATTACACTACCTTTCTCTCATGACGATCTTTTTCTTCTGTATAGATCGGCTGTTTTTATTAACCTTTTCGCTAATGCATATTGTCATGCGACCACGCGGTTTGAATAATGCTCCTCGCTTGAAACTTCGTGGATATGTCAATTTTCTTAACTTTGCTGAGTCCCATAATCTTATTTCAACAAATACACGAATGGTATAAAAAGTCATAAAAAATGTACTCAATAAAAACTACAAAATGTTATGTCGGTAAGGGAAATGTGCCAAAGTAAAATGCTTCACAATAATACACGTTTTATATTTTTCTTTCAACTCAATAAACTGAATTAAATTCGTTTTGACTAACGTTACTAGGAGGGTTTCTGTTCCATTTGGTGACAAAACACTTTGACCTCCATTCGTACTTCAATTAATCGGACACAATTACATGAACTAAATCCTCCTAGTTTCTTCTTATGAGAAAAATGCGTATATACAAAACGCTTTCACTTATGAGATTTTATCTCTCATATTACGGAAGGTCCCCAGAGATTATTCTCTGTTATTATTTCAGGACCTCTTGTATTAAGTAAAATTATTAGAGAGGAAAACTGGGAAAATGCGAGAAGATACTCGAATACTCCTTGTAATTCGCGAAATTACATACAAAATATATTAATAAAACTGATATATGGCACGCACGAACTGTAGGCAATTTTGGCAAAATCTGTTGAACACGGCGCTATCAGAGCAGAAAATGCGATAGCGATAAACGACACTTTATCGATAGGAATTAGTATTCACTGGCACAAAAACGACACCATGTTATCGTAGATATAACCGAAAACGATATTTAATTGTTGACTAGTATCGATCACAGTGCACACGGAACGGTTATGGACTTCGCGGATAGAGTGGTCGTTGTGACCGGCGGCAGTTCAGGGTTAGGTGCCGCGTCAGCAATTTTGTTCGCAAAACATGGCGCAAAGCTGGCACTCGTTGGCAGAGATGAAAAAAGACTAAAAGAGGTCGCCGACAAATGTCATACGGCAAGGGGAGTCACACCTCTGTGTCTGAAGCTGGATTTGACGGAACCTGATAGTTGTGCGGTGGTGGTAACGAGGACAGTTGCGACCTTTGGCAGAATCGATGTCCTCGTTAATTGTGCTGGGAAGCTTCTCCTAGGTTCTCTATTCGATGACAACATGGACGTTTTCGACGAGATATTGAACTTGAATCTTCGAGTCCCTTACAAATTGACACAGCTAGCTTTACCGTATTTGGCCAAGTCAAAAGGTAACGTCGTCAATGTCCTGGGAGCAAACTACGTGCGGATGCGTCACGGATTCCTCCCGTTCGGTATCGCTAAAGCTGGTTTAGAGAAGTTCACCAAGATGGCCGCTGTAGAATTGGCTGCTGCTGGTGTTCGAGTAAATTCAGTTCAGTGTGGTATGAGCAAGACGAACATAATCAGTAATATAATTGATAAGGAACTAATGGATCAGGAATACAAGTTACTAGAGCAGGAATTCAAATTTATTGAACCCGAAGAGATAGCCAAGATGATAGTGTTTGCTGCAAGTGGGCTATGCCCAAATTTGAACGGTGCAGATCTGGGGATACACGGTGCTTCAGTTTTAACGTAGCATCTGGATACTAAATTGTCTCAAAACAAAGACATTGAAAACACGTGTATGATAAGAAATATCTCAAGTGTTTTAGAAAAGTAATATGGTATTTTAATCCTTTGCTCTAAACTTTGTATGTCTGTTATTTGTGATCGATAAAGAATTTGTGAAATTATTTATTGAGTTAATTTCTTAATTATTTTTAAGTGTCATTTTTTTTAAGGCTGAAAAAAGTAAAAGTTGACTTTAAGTTGTTTGCCCTAATTTATAGCAATTATTGACTAATTTAATTTTCGGTTCTTGTACAGCGGCACTTACTTTAGGGAAAACTAAGCCATCGATATAAATCCATTTAACCTCTGGGTAATTTAACTTTTCGAAATAAAAATTTATAATTTTTTGAACACATAGTTAATGATAAAATTCTTATAAGATTTCCCGCAAGGTAAAAACAATAATATTCAAAATTAAAAACAAGTAATCTAATCAATAAACCATAAAATAATGTATCTATCTACATCAAGATACGCGCGCGATAAAGAAAACAATAACAGATAAGATCTTCGTACTGTTTCCTTCAAAAACGTACGCTGTTTTCTTCGTGTGCATATACTCGTAGCAGCATAATCAATGAGCGACATTAGATGTATCGACTTAACGCTTAAATAATACTATAATACCAACCTTCGTCAAAAATATAGATAAGTTAATATTACTGATAACAATCTTTGTCAGTTTGATGATGATTCTGCATAACTTGTAAAAGGTGAAACATAAAAATCATAAACGTAATATGTTTAATGTCGCAATTTGCCATATACATTGAATTCTAAACAGATGAAACATATCACTTGAAGCAACTTGCATCGGAAATTCCTCCTAGCAACACTAATTTATTGGTACCCAGCCGGTAAAAAACAAAGAATACCCATAAATGCAAATGACATTCGAACCGTTGCATAACAAATTTCTGTCAACAACTATCGAATCGCCAACATCTGGCAACGGATAAACAAAATACAGTTATCCTCATTCGAATACCGAATTTTATATTCATCCGGGTCAACTGTTGCTCGGGAGTCGGGGCCAGTTATAAATCATCCGGGCGGGTCGTTACGTGTAAACAGTTGAATGGGTGTAATGGTCTATGTGGAATACAGAATGGTAATCTTTTATTGTCTTGTCATATCGAAGTTCTCAACTAGAATGTTGTCAGTCACTTAATTAAGAAATCCTTATTACGCTCTAATTCCTAATAACCGATAACCCGTCTAAAAAATAAAAAAAATATTTTATCTACTTATAATGTTTTAATGGCGAATTAGCACATTGTAGAAATTTTAAAAGCCGTATGTTATGTTAACAGTAAGAACGATATTTCTGACCAAGTGTCAGACTTTGACAAAGAAAAACTTATTATAGGTGTATCTTTTGAAGCAAACAATCGGAAGTCGTTGAAATTCAATTATTTGAGAAATTTATGACACATGTAAAATAATAGAAGGCAACACCAATTAAATCAATTTGCAATAAGCCTAAATTTAAAAAAATGCAGTACTTAAATTGTAAAAAATACATTTTGATCAGGATAATTACAAAACGCTTTACCCAGGTAATATCTCACCTAATAGTAACTTTTTTCTGTACACTACAATACGGCGAAAATGGCTATCAAATCACACAAACTTAAGCGATCTCCCGACAAAACCATACATCATCAACCTTAATGCATACACAACACAGCTGTTTATCGTGAGACTCGTTTGTAACCACGACCTGCTCACTATTTTGGATGTGAGCCAACAAAACCTATTTAAAACGAGTTGCATCGCAACGTTGTTGTTGTAAAGGTTGGGACATTAACGCGTAATAGATTGTTTATATAATTACATGAAACAAACTCATATGCGCTTGGTATAAAGTGGGGAACCTAAGATTCTTCCCTAAAACAACCTTGCAGTATTTCAAAGCGTAAACCTACATTAAGTGCAAATTATAGAGCTATTAGTTCACCTGGCAGAAAATTAAGCACAAATGTCCAAGCATCGATTGAAACAATTATTGTAGAAGGAGGATTTAGTAATGTTAATAAAATTTGCTGATATAAAAATATAAAGAAACTTTTGTTTTCCAACGAACAACACAATAATCCTACAAGTTCAAACAAGGAGGAAGCAAAAACTGTACAGTTGGGAAAATCTCCGATGAAAAAAGAAAACACAAAAGATAAAAAATACGCAATTTAACGAGAAATTGCCCATAAAATACGAATAATAAAGCTGTATTCACAAATCTAGGAGCACAATTGCGAAACCAAGCTACAAAAAAATCTTTGAATTTTCCTTGCATCTGTATTGTTTCGAAATAGCAAGGGTTATTGCAAACAGAGGGGTGTACACACACCCTCGAAGTCAAATTATACACTATCGATAGTGATTAAGTTAAGTACATGCAATAACTTAAATACCATACTCATTAGTACAAAGAAGGGGTTGACATAAGGAATGATAAAAATGACAATCCTACAAACCACGCCGCAGTCTTATTGAAAATTAGCAAAATTTAGTACAATTCTTGCATTTGTCTTAAGTACTCGTAACACTGTTCATTGAGCCAGCAGTATCAAATAAATCATATCTTACGTCAATGAATAAAAGTACCGTTAAAATAAACACTACCAAAGGTATAAGACAACTAGTCAAGTTGAGTATTATCCGAGAAACTCAGCAACAAATTTTTCCTCCTGCTTCGTGGAGATAAGCGGCCGAGCCCACTGAATATAATATTCGGAGCAACAGTCATTGGCTAATATTATTCGTCGCACGTTCTTCAGCTTTTCTCAATTGCTCAGCTAAACGTGAATGACTGGCTTCCTTTCCTTTCCATTCATTGTGTATCCTATTTCTATTACATTACTATTATTCGACTTCAATGCGGTTTCATTAAACATTTGTTATATTGGTTATTGCGACAAGTAATACAAAGTTTATTTTGATAATGTATTTACGGTAACTTTGTTTTTGGTGTGCTTCTTAAGTCTTGGCTGTTAGAATGTAAGTTTATAACGATATCAGTAGTAATATTTTACAAATTTCTCAAAGCAATAGAAGATTTTACAATGCAAAAAGGTATCAGCAGCATTTATTTCTACATATTGAAGGAGGTTGGACGGCACCTTATCGGGGATTTTTCTCTGACCAAGCTTGTCAAATTCAGATTTCAATTAAAGATTATAATGATCGTATTATCATCAAATCGTTGTCAATTTAAACAGTACAATAATTCAAACGCTGAAATCATTGAACCCTTATTCACCAGAACACCACCATTCAGCTCCAATAATTAATTTTAATTACTTGTCGAGTAGATTGTAATGTGTCGACGACGGTACAACAAATCAGTTTAATTGGATCATTATTTACGACGATTAAAAACCGTAATAAATGTCTCATTGTTATTCAAAATAATTACATTATTATCAGTACCTAAACTACTTTTATGTTCACTTATTGAATTTACAAGAGGTACAGAGAATTTGAAAAATACATAATACTCTTTTTAATTTCACGTGTTAAATAGGTAGACGTATGTAAAAATAAATAGACTAAGTAAAGAAAAGGAAAGACGTAGTTACATACTACCAATAATACTGCTGTTTTACAGTATTGATACTTACACACGAAAAATTCTATTTAAATTTGTTCCACCGGCAGAATTAGACGACTTACCTGAAACAAGACGAACAAAAATGTAGATATCTTTATAAAGGAAAAACTTAGAACATAACATATTACGTGCCTACATACTAGCAATTACCATTTTATAAAACCAAGATTGAATGACGAAAGCTACTTGAAATAGCTCTTCGCTACTTATAATGATGATCAATGAGGTTTTCCCTCGTAAATTAAAAGAATTAACGAACTGGGCCGAAACCGCAAAAAGCAATTTTCCGATACGAGTACAACCCATCGCTCAAGTTGCGTAAACCACAAGTTTCCGCGTGTTGCGTGCATTAATAAATGAATTTGAACTCAAAGAAGAACAAAATACGTCTCATATTCAATCAACAGATGTGTGAATTAATTTGCAAATGTATAAAACAGACAACGTATACCTTATTAACAACGGAATAAGGTATAGAATTAGTTGGTTCGGAGTATAAGAGTAACTGTTTGGATGCTACCAGTAATGAATCACGTGGGAAGAAGCGCGCGTCAGTGAAAGTATACACCGCGTAGTAGTAAAAACAACCTGTCTATGGATGGCTGGCTTATGGTCTAATCATGGAGAATTTCCCGACAGATATCCTATTTACAAATATTTATGACTTATATTGACACCTACTTGCACAATATTATATTGATTACTACAATCCGTATCCTGTAAGATGATAGTGAAATTTTACAATTTTCAGTATTTTAGACAAGTGCTTATCTAAATAAGAGTTCGTTTAACATTTTGATAAATTTTATATTTACCAAAAGTTCCAAAAAAATCATGTAGCATTTACCTTCGCCAGTAGTATGTTTTTTATAGCGGAAGAACCTATAGCTACGACATCTTCATTCGGTTGAAATGCACGCGCTCTACTGCTACTTAAACTACTACTTAAATATATTTTTCACATCCAAATTTTAAACAAGTTGTATGAACGGCTGTCTTTACAGTCGTTAAAAAATAGGAAAAGTAAATAGAAATATTGATTACTGAAACTAAAAACGCTTCTGCCTATGACTTAGGCACAATTTCATCAATTAAACGTGATTCGCTACTTTTTGCTGACTATTACGACTGGCGTACACTGTAACAACGGAAGACACGCGACCTACGGTTCCCACATTCACGATAATACAAATGAGGTCGGGAAAATTATGCAATATAAATAAAGCGAAAAGGTCTCACTACACACTATATTAGGTACATCGTCACACGAACTTGCTAGAAAATTATGTTGCAACTCTGAGTTGATAATAAATGTTCTATAATGGCAAAAATAGAGAGACGAGCTGTATTATAATTCGTTTCCATCTAATCCAAAAAAGAACATATAAAAATATCTTCGTACCCACTTGTTAGAAGCTCAACTTTACGTAAAGTGCCTAAATTAAGTTAGTCAGCGGGGCGAAAATAAACTTAATTACGGAGTCGTAGATAAAAATAGGTACATTAAAATATCTGGCTGAAATGTCAAAGTAAGTCACGTTATTTTTTTTGTTTATTCTCTAGAGAATTTTTAACGAGAATTCTAGGAAACTGTCTTAATGTTCTTATTGATCTATACTATCTATACAGAAAATTTATCCCGCCTTATTGCCGTCATAATAAATCCATTGACTTTATTAATTAAGCAAGTTAGGCAACTTCTCGTACGTAACTATGGTAGAAGGTTTCACTCTTGTCCAATCTCCTCATTTGGAAGGTTTGTGGGAGCGGGAATCCGGGACGAAGTTGATTTAAATGCTGTTAATTGATTTTGGTAGGGTAAAGATTGTCGCGTGTTTACACTCCAATATTTCAATTTACGCCATTTGTGTTTACATCAATTCTTTCACCTGTTCAATTTCAACACAACCAAGAAACACCCTAAACTTCAGCGACTACACAAAACTTTCTCCCCACGCCAATTAGGGAGCTGTGTTGACGTCAAACGAAATTAATCAAAAAGTGAACAGAAACAAGTTAATTGCAACAACGTCATGTTTCTCGCGTCCGCGTCAACGGGATTTAAAGGATGGTGATGCGATAATTGGAAAACAGTCTAGCGTATACTCGTACTTAGATTCACTGAAACTTAAACGGTAAGGCTGCTCATAGTAAGGTTCTTTAAAATCGCTACAACGTATTTTCAGACTTATTTAGTTATAACAGTTTTAAATCATTAGCTTCACTGCAGGGCCGGTCTTCTTTTCTAAATTAAATCGAAGTGATTAAACCTTCCACTTATTGACCTTTTTAATACGATCATAATCAGACATATCAGTAATAGGGAAGTAACATTACGAACTACCTTTAAAAAAAACCAAATGACATTCCTCTCTTGTGCACTATAAAATGACAGGACAAAATAGACCGCGAGCTCCTCAAACGGAAAGTAAATTAACTTCTCCCGCTGAAGGAAAAACTCGCCATTCAAACGGGAGAAAAGCTAAAGTCGTCGGAAAATATTAACATTTGGGATTTATTCGAGAGTTGAGCTCCAGGCGAGAAGATCCCTCAAGGGGATACGGTGGCGACGAAGCAAATTATCGGTAAATATCATGTCCGAAGTTTGAATTATTTGCAGTCTGCTGGGATGAAAAAGATTTAATAAATTATGATAGGACTTAAATATGCAGTGAAACTTAAAACTTATCAAACACAGACGAAATACATACATTTTTGTTTTTCATGCTTGACGCTGAGCAAAAAATTAGTTTTTCTTATAATTCGTTTCAAAGGAAACTTGGTTAAACTGGATACCATTTATCTACAAAACAGTATCGAGTAGAAAGATCTAGATGCTCGATAATACTGAAACGCAAACTGAACACCTGCACTAAAGCATATTTCATGAACTCTACAAACAGTTTATCAAATTCTTTCGATCCTTTCAACAATATCAAGTCACCAAACTATCCGGACTCCATTTTATCGGATTTCGATTAGATCTCTCCTATATTTTTACATCGGCTATAGGATAGTCTTCGATACCAATCCCTGTAATACTTGGTTGTAATATTTAATCGTGTGGGCCGTTGTCTCGTCCCGCGGTGTACACAACACGTGGCGTTACATCCGCATGGTTATTGTACGTTTATAGCTTCGAGGTGGAATAAAAGAGGAGTTGTTGCCTTTGATATTGGCGTCTTTGTAAGCGTTTTCTTTTCTTGCAAATCGCGAAGCTTAGAATTCGGATACCGTTTGTGTAATCCTCGTATGTGAAGGTTATTGTTCCATTCGGGGGTCGGTGCAAGTATAAAAAGTAATTGGTGTTTCGGAATGGAATATTTCCCGCCGTGCTTGGTGATCATGCGTGTTCGGGATTTGTACCTACAATATTATGAGGGAGGTACATATAAATAAACGTTAAGAAACCACCAACAACTAAATTGGCAAGAAAATAATTCCTTTAAGGTAACAATCAGTGAATGTATGGACATAATCTTTTCTCAAGCCAGTCTAATCTAAATTCAATGTATCAATTTATCAAATAATTAAATAACTAAAAAAATGCCGGGCAATCATCGAGAGTCCTAGGTTTGATTCTAAGGGAGTTAAAATTTTAAGAAATATTTTATTTCTGTGCAGAGTTTGGGCATGTGATCTTTTTATGTTGTCCTTGGCGCCCACGGCTCAAATAATTCTAGTAAAGCCTTACAAATACACCGAAGACTCAGTACTTGAGCCTTGAAGGTCTATATCGATATGTTCCGATAAACTGTACGGGTGAGAGCCTCATCGATTGTTCCCTGTCACGTCACCGGTTACCACCACCAGGCACATCGGCTCGCGTGCCACAGATACTATCTTGTGGGCGCAGATAGAACTGTCATTGTAAATATTGTAGCGAAAATCGGGTTTATGCATTCGAGTTTTATTTATTGACACATCAATTTCTCGGCCTTGTTTGTTGGTACGAAATATTTGAGGTGAAAATATGAACTGTACGGCTGTACGTCGGTTGATAATAAATATTTATGTTGTTAAGGTTTTCTAAATAAATAATGTTTTTCACCAAAGATATTGTTTGCCAATAATCCGCTGGAAATGTTGAGAACAATGTATTATTGCATGATATTCAGTATGGATGGATATCTAACTTTAAAAAAAAATGATATTTTGTTGAGTCTGTTTTGTGAGCGACTAGATGTAAAAATAGCGCTTAAAGTCGAATTCGTCGAATTTTTCTTAGCTGTGTGGGTTGAAATAGAAGTTCACAAAATATCATATTTAATTTGTTGAAGCCATATTTATATTTAATAAGTACATTGCCGTTATTATCGTTCAAAGATTGAACGAATTGATGATTATGATTTATTCATACGATGATTCATATTTATAAATAGGATCTATTGGGTGTTACAATCGCAAAAAACGATTTCTTTATTTAATCAACAAAATAAATATTTACTTTAACATAACTGTAA
>DWOX01000031.1:0-16316 GCA_018251315.1 Nastra julia | reverse complement strand
TAATTAGTTATAATAACCTGCATCCATTAAAAATTAACATAATTTAATTGTGAAAGATAATACAGCAATCAAAGAGTCTCGAATCAATTAAGATGAATCGTATAAAATCTGTTTCAATCGCAGTCAAGTAACACCTAAAACTTTAGACGATTTCATTTTGGAGTCGAAAGGCAGTTGTCCCAAGTAACGCCCCGAAGAATTTGCACATTACGCCCGTTTAGTGCAAAACGTTCAAAGTTTTCGACGGCAATGCCTAGAGAGCACCCCTCACTTGGAATCAAGTCGTTTTACGATCTTTGAAGCCGATGAGATCTGATTTTCGTTTAAAATCCACAAACAATGTTTTCAACTGTTTCCATTAGGATGCGACAGGAGGACTTTAAATAAGGTAAAAATATCTTAAGTTTACTAATAATTTTCGACGAAACGAAACGTGTGTGAAAATTATGTCTTTCAAAAATCACGTAAAATCGTCCATTAGCGAATCGACCATTATCAAACACAAATATTTTCTACCTTCTGCAAACGAGAACAAAAGAAGTAAAACAAACATTTACATTATAAGTCGTCGTAAACAACAATACAAAAAATCTCATCACAAATATTACATACCGAATACATTTCGTTGATGAGAAAGTCCGCTTAAGGCGTAACATATACATACAACGTGATATACGGCAAGTTTTAGGCTACATTTTGGACGAAGATAAAGGTGCAGAATTTTAATTACTGGAATTGTTCTATGTTCATATTGTAAAAAAATCATTATTTGCTGCCTTATTTTTTTAAACGAATATGATTTGAATTAAATTAGAAAAGTTTGGTGATTTAGAACAATTAACTCTATAAAAAAGTTAAATTATCTGTGGATGGAAGAAGGCAGATTTGGTTGATCTGTGACAATGTAAAAAATAAAGACTACTAAAAAGGGCGGGAAGAATGTTATGAATTTTTCGGGTCGGTCAATGTGGTTGGACAATGGACACAACTTATAAAAACAATTTGTCAACAACTGGATATAAATGTAATATTGTGAAAATATGGGAACTGAAATAAATACGTTACTATTAATTGCAAACTGAAGTTGCAAACATCCATTTTTAAGAAACTCAAATAAAATGTTCGCCCTTCCTCTCTTAAGAGAAACACAAATATATTCAACCTTTACAACGAGAGCATTCTAAGCGAATTATTTAATCCGACGCTTACCCTTGAGCATCAAGTGGTCTTATAAAATTATTTACTTTACATAATACTGTAAGCTCAGAGCTAAATGTTAGGGACTGTGTTCGTAACAAAATAAATTTTTGATTAGATGACAAACAAATTTACTTTAAGATTGACATGAAACTAATAGAATTTTGAATCTCCAATCGAGAAAAGAATTACGAAACACCAACATGTATTTTTTATTTAATTTTTTTATTTCAGACTTTGTTGCTGAGCGACCACAACGTCTCGTAAAACCACAACAATACACACACATACAAAAAATAAACACACACACACACACAAAATAAGCACAAATAAATTTACACACTACTGCAAACACAAATCTGCTAATTTGAATAGCACTCCAGCCTCCTCCAACAAAAGCAATTTAAATTTGTCTTAGGTATTGGTGGGTCTTCCATGGAATCCACATTACAAAAATTGCTAGGGCTTATTAGTTTTTTGTATAAAAACGATGATTTTAATGTTTTTAAAATTAATGTTTAATAATACTCTGGTCATAACTTTGAGTTTTTATAACATTCAACTTTGTTTTTGCCCACTAATATTATAGTAATAGTATTGTATTTACGTGTACTGGTACTAATAAAGCAATAGCAGGAACTGACCAATAAATCATCCTCATTCTTGGCAAGCTGTACGAACGCGCATTTGGCGGCGTGGCCCTTATGTTCCACCCATGGGTCGTCGCTCGCTTCCCATCCATCCAGTTCTTTCCCACACAGAAAACACTTGGCCGCGTCGGCGTCGTCAGCTCCCGTCGCCACCGAGTAGAACCCAGCCTCGGCCATGTTACGAATATTACATTTATCTTTGTCACTAAATGGCCATTTCTTGAATGTTTTTATTCGCTCTTCAACTAAAAATAATGGCTTACTTTCCATTGTTACTTTTACTAATAAAACGAAGTAATACACTAAACAATATGAAGCAAATATTAAATTTGAATATTCGTGTCGATCCGTGTTTACTAACTTTTAGCGGTTACGTATTTTGAAATTTGAAAAGCTGTCTGACTGCTGTCTTAGTGACATTCGCTGTCAGTGATTTCACTTTAAGGTCCGTGACATTTGTACCATAGTTTTTTTTTCCACATGCATGGAACCATAGTAAACATAAATGTGAACATACATTACAAACACAGATTAGTTAAAAGTACGTATTAAAATATAAAATAGGTGCAGGTACCCTTATCGCCATGACTGATGACGTGTACGGCATTTCACCTTTACGTTCCCATTGAAGTTAAGTTGACTTCCCTGTCCATTTCATATTTTTTAAACTATGTTTGTATTTACCTACTTATGTAGTCGAAAAAAATAAATGTCTATGGTCTTGTATCTGTTTCGCCATCTATTGACAGATGATGTGAATATTTTCACTAATTTCCATTACTCATGATATAGATGGCGGTCTAAGCTCAGCGTTATGACACAATTGACAGATTCAAAATACTATCCTCTCCTCTCTCCGTCCTCCCTCTTCCCCTGCTGCTTTCACTTCATTCATTCACTCCTCTGCTATCATTGCGTTGACCAATCGAATTTGAGCAAGCAAAGCAAAGTCCGCGTTGGGTTCATATTTTGTTCTTAGGTGAAATAGGTAGAATAAATTATTTATTTGTGATAACGATAAGGCTTTTTCTCTTTTTCTTATCAAAAAGCATCAAGTAATTAAATAAAGGACATTTGTGAAAGGGAACATTAAGTTTTTAATTGAATATAATATACTTCGGTGCTTCCAAACGTCGTAACGAATAAAGTGCCTACGTTTTTGTAGTCTTTTGTTATTTCTAAAAACTATTTACTATCGTGTGTTCAAGTGTTTTGTACGAGTCTTGCGATGGTCCGATCTGTTTTCTAGCATTGTCCCGTTTTGTAAAACCTTTTGGTAAGTACCTTTATTCATTTAGTAACACGTGTATGTATTGATGTCACATTAATTACAATATTGTTTTTTGGTGTTAAAACCCTACGCTACGACCTTTTGTTCGAGATTTATAAGATTCGTTTATTTGAACACTTCTTTGTTTATTGTTCAAACAAACATTGTAAAAACTTTTGTGTTGTCTCGAACTAAACATCGTGTCAATTGCTACGAAATATCTATCGAGTCATCCATAAAACTCCTTCGATATTTCTTAAAATAGTAGACTCACACCGTTTTCTTGTTGAATGTATTAACCACAGACCCATTAACAACATTAAAAGATATGCTTAAAAATAAATTTTGCACTATAACCTTAAGGACCAGCTGTGTGATCATAATTTAATATATTAATGTTCTTAAATTTGTGGACGACTTTTGAATGCTTACAAATTTTATATTTCTCCTTAAATAACAGATACCAATGACCACTAACGAAGTTCAAACATTTCACTCATAATGGTTGAATTCAACCTGGTAATAACCTACTTCAGGGCACATCACAGTCATAACTTAAAACTTAAAGCACTACTGGTCTACACTACACCAATGGGAGTTACGAGGGAGTTTTGGTGTCCAAAATGTGGGAATTTGTAATACTGGTCACCAGATTGCTTTACGCATCCTAACAGCTGCTGCGAGCTTGTAATAAAACTATAGTATTAGCTTAATTGTGTACTCCAAAGAAAAGTAGCACTCAAGAACTTACTTGCTTAGCAGTCACCCATCAGCTTTCTGATTGCATCCAAGAGTCATTATCTCAGTCATTTAGAATCAATACATGCCATATGGCTGTTATTGCTCCATCTAAATTAGGTATTTTAAACAGGATTATAGAAATTTATTTAGTATGCATTTAGTGGAGATATAGAGTTTGCAATTATATTATAATCAGGATTTTTGAAATTTATTTAGTATGCATTTCTTAGAGATATAGCATACTTTACTCTGGCTTATGCTATTTAGAATCACCATCATTATATTGTTATTGATATTATGCTTTTGAGTGATAACAATTTTGAGTCAAAAGGCTATGTTGTTTAGTTGAAATACAGCGACGGGAACATGGAAAACAGTTTATACACAAAGGTGCACATGAATTAATACCTTTGTTAATAAGTGGTCACTGTTTTGTACATGAAACATAGCCTATTTTCTGTTAATTTCCCTGTCAAAAGGTGTAGTGATGATCTGAGCAAGGTAGCAGATCATCATTGAATGCAGTAGCTTCTAGATATAAAAAAGATCTATGTTTAGTATTCATTAACAACTAAATGGTTAATAGGTGGAGTGACACTAAATGATCCTCATCATCATCTAATGTAGATGTAGTATTAGATGATGGTGATGATGATGACTTTTATGTTAAATTTAAAATAATCAGCAATGTGATACATTAATTTTATCAAAAGTTATGCTGTTTTACCTACCTACCTATTTGTACTGTTGTTGTAACTGAGAGTACAATTGTATTAAGTATTTACAGTTGTACAGTTAAGGATTTAAAAAAACATTGCATCAAGAAATACTAAAGAAATGTTCTTAGATAACGTTTCTTCTTATGTTACGGTGTCTAAAGAGAAAATCTCATAGTTCTTGCTTTGCTGAAACATCACTTTTATTCAGGAAAAAACCTTGAGAGCGATACGTCTCGTAAAAAATGCATGTCTTTAGCTTTGTCGCAGTCTCCGTAGAAAGTACTGTTCCGTTTTATGACTCCCAGTGCGCGTAATGCGGCTGTTTTTTGCCTTTTATTTTGCTCGAAGCCTCGGCTTTATTCCATTACGTACCTTCGAAGGCCAGTCCTTTAGAGGCGTACGAAAATTTGACCCAAATTCATTTTAAAAGCGTCTAGAATGAGAATCAATTGAGTAAATGTCTTTAAAATTAAATTTTATTAAGTCACGTTTATGTAAAATAACTACCTATACGCAAATGTCATGACATTTCCACGGCGCTAAATAGGTATAAAACAAATAACTTGTTTCTTATAGTACGTGACTATTGAATAACTTTTTTGCTTGTGACTGTACTCGCGAATTTCTTTACTAGCGAAGTTAAAAGAACGTATAATGAAGTTTACTTCCTCGCGCTACAAATAAGCTTGCAGGTCAAGAAGTCCTCATTGGGCTACAAAAGCTCTTTGTGTAGACTACAGACCTCTTTTGACACACACGTTGAATAATCTACGTGAGCTTATACCACGGCATTCAAAGAGCGTAGTTCAGATTATACGTCGTGTAAGAAGGTTCCGGATTGGATTCCCCATAAATAGGGCAGGTAGCATCTAAATTCCCGCTCCGGATATTTCGACTAAATTCTGGTATTTCCTCGGACATTCAGCTTTATACATATTTTCAAGACGCCAAAAGTGTCCAGGCTTCTTAAGCACCCCCTGAACTGGGCCCTACTCAAACCATAGCTAGCTAACTAGTAGCTAGTAGGAGATTTCTCCCGCCTAAAAATATGTTCTCGGGCTCCGGATTTTGTGTCAAATATACGGGACAGATACCCTGAGAACGGGGCTTTCAATCTTACGATTCTGTGACGTGTGACTGTATCAAACGCATGGTTAGGGATTTCGAAAACAAAATTTGTCTCCATGTCCAAAATATAAACATTTACGTTTAAAGACGTTTGTGAAAAATTGGCAGGTTTTCTTTTCCAGCATGCCCAAGATTTTTTGTAGCGCGTTCTAAGATCCGTTGCTCTGCGGATGTTGTGGCATGGCGTAACAACCGCAGCCTGCCGGGATAAAGGTTTTCGGCACAGGATCGATGCTCCCGCAGTGCGGATGATCCCGGGTTTATTCGCGGGCCGGGACTGCCTATCTTCGCCACGTTTTGGCAAAGGTATTGCCCAGGCAATTATAATACGCACGCCTGGATTCTACTCGAATAACGCACTAAAATTTTCTCCAGTTCATTATTTTTTTTGAGATCGAGAATAGTTATTGGTATTCTCAATTATTTATTTTAACTGTGGCTATCTATGAGAGTGTATAGTTTTTGTGTTTAATAATAAATTTATAGAACTCAAACTATTGTAATATCGTCAACTAGATCTAATTTCATCGGTTTTAAAGCATTGAAATACGAGTTACCAACAAGAATCATTGGTTACTGCAGTATTGTACTATTGAACGTTTGAACAAAGGCATTTCTCACATAGATCAGTGACTCGTGCAGATGTTGAAGCCATTGAAAATACGCTATTTTAGTCTCGTACTGAGATTAATAGTCTCTGGGTAAGCAATGTGGAGAAGCGTAATGTAATTATAACGTTGACAGTCAAGAAGTAGAAGCATTTTGTTTAAATTTGAAGCATTTTTAACTTGGGCTCTAGGAATTGCGGGCAGATGGAAGGCTGTCTATTCCTAGATCTACAAATTTTGAGGAAACTAAAATTTAAATCAACCAGAACTGTAAGTCCACACGTGTCTTATTCAATATTTTTCTGTACACAAGTTATCACACACTCATCCATATTAAGAGACTATCTGTACTGTTTGTAGACATTTATAAGCTTCATAGCTCAAAGCCAATTACCTACCGAATTAATTCTTGTTATGTTACTTCCCGTAACCATCATAGATAAACATCTGCTAATATAGGGAATGTTCCCTTCCTGCATTAACTGCCCTATGTCCTAGAAGTCGGTTCGTCGCTTCCTTCTTGACCGGTAACGCATTCGTCATACTTTGCTACCGCAAGGATGTTAACGACAGTGCAACGGTCACACAGGTATACTTTGCTCATAATATCGCGTGTTTCAGAGTATCAGTTGCTCTTTTTTAATTACTAATAAGGAACGTTAATTACGTGATTTATTCAAGAGGGGAGATAGTCCTGTCATGTCTCAGGAACACGACTTCTTACCAAGGGGATAGGGAGGCGAAAAATCTCCAAAATCCACCTTGTGCAAATTAATGGACGAACCCTTATTAGATATTAAAGCACTTTGCGAGCCATCTAATTAGATAATCCGGACATCTTAGGAACATGTTTAAACCATCAGGAAAAGTTGTATGTTCTTTTAATAAATATATAAACATTAATGTTCTTCTGTTTTTGTTCCTTTTAAATTACGTCACAAGTCTTGACATGGCTCTGGTCTATAAATTTCGCGTGAATCCTGATGGTTGTCGCCCCTTGAGAGGAAGAAAAATTGAGGGGAATTTTCTTGCTCCTTTGGGACGAGCGAGTAAGCCCCTGTAGATGAAATCTAAATTATTTCTTTAAATGCATTGCATAGCTGCTTTGAAAGCCTGCGTGGCATCCATTTCTCTATAGATTTTCTGCCAAAACCATGAAATAACTAAGTACTTGACAATACTTTACCACGTGCCTTTTGTAACTAAGAAAATCTATCAGTTGGAATCATGTTTGCTCTTCGCTCGTTCTGTCAATTGAACCTTACCCTTTGTTGGCAATTGGCCCTAATTAAGGAACGTTCGATTCAGCTACTGGAAAAAGCTGACTCGAGCACGTTCGAGGACCTGATTGAAATATTAAACCTTATAGTCAAAGAGGTGTTCTTGGCCGGACGCCAACTTAGACACTATTCTGTTCGGAGATTTATGATTGTTAAATTATAATGTATCCCTGTGTTATATTGGGTAAATGTAAGGTATTGATTGCCAAAACATGTGTCATAATCACCTCTATCATATCATATAGGCCTCGTAGTAGACAACCTTTTATGGCGTAATTAGATGTATCACATGTATTAATGCTCGGTTTATCAATATTATGTAAAGCATTTCTCTTATCTGCTTTACCACCATACAATCGATTGGAATTTTGCCCGTTCACTTGTTTGCTTCCACATAATCATCCACACGTCGATGATTCAATGAATCAGTTATAGTGTTTCCTGTAATACAACACGCATTATTGTGGCTAACTTTTATGATCTATGCAATTCGATGCCACCGCGTTGTTTCAACATAACTCTTACGTGATATAAAACTATATCCCTCTATGTTAACGAGTGCAAGGATGCCACATTAAATAATTAACCACAGCTTATAGATTTTGGTAACAGAATGCGATCAGGGGAGGACCGGTTCGTTCACATGAGATCCCCGAATCTCATCATATTCGGCGGATGCTTACCTGGGGGTTTGAGTCGGTAGAAATCTCAAATAATAAGCCGCAATCGTAGGGTCAAAGAAAAATATAAATAATATAAGGTTCGGGGTTTCACCTACTGGTGCATACAGGGTCTATTTGAAATGCTCCCCAAAACGAATACTGATGATAGTCTAAAGGGTGCCTATGATGACAAGCATGAAAAAATTTTTTTGCGACGGAAAAAAAAGATAAAAAATGTATACCTATGTATATTGAATGCAAGATTCATTTTCGAAATAAAGAAATTGAGATTTAACGGAATAAAAAGTAGCATCTGGGATCAATAAACTCTGGGGTTAATGAAGTCCTCTAGACGCCGGGATAATAAATAAGTAATGTATAAGAAGTTTACAACTTTCAAGCTCTGAAAAGTTTATTTGCAAAATTGCCTATAAACTCCAAACTAAACAATTTTATTACCTTGCCTTATTCATTACTGCGTCATTTGATCATTTCAAAATTTCTGTGCATGAACAATACATCGTTGAAGCAAACGTTTACATTTTGTATTTCATTAGAACTTTAGGGTCTGTTAAGGGTATAACCATTATCAAAATATTTAGACGACCTTGCCTGCCTGCTCATGCTTTTTCAGCCTGGGCAGACATTTATATGACAGATATGATTGTTCTAGGGTGCTGGTTGGTTGCGATGTTTGTTTAACTCCTAGAGGACAACAAAGTTCACATTTTATTAGACGTACATTAATAATCAGAATGAAACATTACTCTCGGAGTAGTGGTTTATATTCATATGTGTCGCAGATAAAGCGTCTCTATTCATTTGGCTCATGGGAATGTCTGACCCGAAAAATTACGCTATAAAGACAATCTTTCTGGGTAACCTCATTCCTTGATGTTGTCAAGTAGCAAACAGCTTTTCTTTTTATGTTCCTCCAGTTAATCCTTTAACAAGGGCTTTGGGAATACAGGAGTAATAAGAATTTGTAAAGAATATTTTCTGAATGGAACGAAAAGCTGCATTGTATGTAGTTTGATGACGGTAACATAGATACCCATGTAGTTTGAGATGATTGTCAAGTTTTTCATTTGCTAATGGACCACAATTGTTCAATGTTATAAGCGCACCATTCGTAAATTTCACAATCCGGTAAACTTAAACAGGTATTTTCTATTTAATCGGAGCTTGGTTAGGGTTCTCGTTAGAAAACTGGGTTAAACCTTTCATTTGAACGTTGCTGAATGGGTATTAAATAAACTACTTTTGTTGATGTTGCGAAAACCTCTTCAACCAGTCCAGAAAGTTCCTCATTAATTCTTACTGACTCGTTATATGCCGATCGTAAAAGATCAAAAGTCAAGTGAATTACGCGTCCATAATCTCGTATGACTAGGCGCAGCTGAAGTTAATCGTAAACAATAGAAGTATGAACCTAGCGAATCATCTTGCATGAGGAAAATTATGTTGTTTTACCCGTACTTATTTCAGTTGGTAACGGACATGTAATATTTTATTCGTAACTTGACTTAGACTAGATCATTTATAGAAAATTAAAGTCACTTCAGCTACTTACGCTGGCCGCAGATAGAGTGCTTCAAGCAGTCGTTACAGGTAGCTTCATTAGGCTCGTACCAATGTATGAATTAACTGAGCAGTTACTTAGCTTAAAGCTAAGCTGCTGGCTTATATCGGTCGGACAACTGAAGCTGCTAGCAAAGAAAGTTTGAGCTAGTCCGTCTATGGCCAACCTTAGGGTACATTTCACGTAGGGTCAATATCTATTCTCTTGATCCCTAACTAAATGCAGAGTAGTGGAGGCCGCCATAATCTTTAGTATAGCCATGTGATTAGTGCCGTCATTTTTAATGCTGTTTATTATATAAGGTATTAAGCGAAAAATCGTGAGGATCTATGAGAACTATGTTACTATAGCCACGATGATAACGGCGTGATTTTTACTTTGGTAAAAATAGTGCTGTCGTTAAGCATTAACTATACAATTAATCCAGGTGCGGATTAACATAATACAATGTAGTTTTGAGCTAATGACCTGTGGTTGAAATATGCTGAAGGTGCCATTGTTGTGAAGCACAATGTTTCGTCTGAAGCGGTTCAGACTCTCCTGCTTCATTATTTACGGGGTCGCATTGTTCTTGAAATTTCTTTGTTGCTTTATTGTTACACAATAGTTAAGGTTCCTTTATTTGAGAACACGGAAGTTTTTTCTTGCAACACTTGTTAACTTAGGTTCCCTGAGCGTGTTACTTTTCTCAGTAGAAACAGCGAAAGGGCAGCTATAGCTTTATTTAATGTGTGTGGGCACGATGATTGGTTATTTATATGATTTTTTTTATGTCCCTATGTCATGCCATGTTGTTTTCTTTTGGAATAGACAGTGTTGATCTCAAATCTAAGATTTTTTTTACTGGTGATGTTTTAGTAGTATAAGTCGCTATACCAAACTTATGAAACGAATCCTGAAGCCCAAGAGAAATTAAGTGGAAAATTGATCTGTATACTCGTATTAGACGCATATAAAATATATATTTACACGAACGAACTATATAAAATTAAAACGCAGTGAACCCTTTATTAGGTACCTAGTTTCACAGCTATGTACACTAACTAACATTAAAACATTCACGAACCATCTAGTAATTTTCTCCGACCATTACGGGTAGGCAAATTAAACGAGCGAAGTAATTGCATAATGGCATTCAATGATATCATCAGTGTGCAGTGCTTTCGTCTATACCTATTTATGTTGGAGCAATTATTATTGAAGTGAATAGGGAACAAAGCGTTTTTAATGTCGGCCGTTGTAGTGAACTGTTTTATATTCCAAAAAGCGGATAGATGATAGATAGATGAACAAGAAAGAAAGCAGAAAGGTCATCCGATGGAAAATGCTGAAACGGCTGATAAGCAATTCTTCGAGACAAGCGTGGGTGTTATTGTCGTCACTGAAGGGCTGAATACCGAAACGTGAAATCTGTTGAATGTCAAGTGATTCGCTTAAAAATTAGTTCCACTTGACGCCGCCCTGGCAGCAGCGGATGCTTTTAACTTATAATTCATTACTGCATGAGCATTAAGCGGGGCTCTGAATAAAAAAAGCTTTTCATGAAAAATCTCATACTATGATTAAATAACATTGGATGATTGATTGCCGCTGCGCCTATGGCGATCTATTTCTTCAGTTTGTCTCTTATTTTCCTGTATCTTGTTGAGTGAGATTGATTGTTTTTGATATTGGCGTACTTCGTCGTCATCCTATGTACAATTTCTTTTTAGGAAAAATGCTAGTGGCAGAAAAATATTTCACCGGTCACCGGTCAATGATTCACTATATTTTTTTGCTAAAATATATTCTTGTCTTGAACGCACTTTATGTCGTCTGGTCGTTTGTAGGTCCATAAAATATAAGATAGAGGTAGATATCATCACGGTGCTTAAGATATTATCTGTCCAGTGACCTCTGACGAAAAGCCTCTGATTTATGGTTATTGATATTGTTGGAGTGAACGTTGGCTGAAGCGAAATTGCCTGTCCCGCTGACCTATATGTGAACCTGTATGTGGTTAATTTTAGATGATGCGACCCAGCCGTTCGGAACATTAGCAGTAAGTAAGTCAATTTTCCAACGTATTTCGGGTCTAGTTGGCGAAACAGTACCTGCGTTGATAGCTTCCTTTTTAACCTGCAATTTGTCATTAACCATTTCGTTATTTCCCCGGAGGACGTTTGCTGTGGTAGCGCTGAAAAAATACTAGAATCAATGAACATTAGGTTAATTTTAATGTTTTTTTTTTTTAAATATACATATACCTCCTCCATAAACTACCACAAACGTACACGAGTACGCGCTCTATTGCATGCTTTCTTATTGTCTTTTCGTAATCTTATAATGAGAATTCGTATGTAGCACATACCAGGAGCTGAGTTGGTGTTCGAGAATATCAACGGGCTGTTAGTTAATCTTTAGCTGTATGGTATCAAGTCACAAGGTACAAGTAGGTATGGTTTGCGGTACAGGTGATATGATAGTCAGGTGTATCGGCTTACGTGGATGTTCTCGGTAAGGTGCCCTTCGATTACTGCTACGAATACCATCTTAAGCCATGTTAAGTGTTTAGGGAAAGACCTGGAACATTGACGTTACCTGTATCTATTGTCGGTCCAAGTTGGTCGATAAATAGATCTTTGCTAATGATATATTCAAGTTTTTAATTCTTTTAAGCATCGTATTTTTTAAAAAGATAACGTTTTAATTTAATTTAACGTTTTGTCGATGTTGTCAATGTTTTATCTTTCGACCTCTGTGAGAACCGTCTGAGAGATACAGGAGAAGTTATTATTATTGTTCTCTTTTGTAATACAATTCAACATGAACAACTCCGTAATTATTCTTAAAGAACAAATCTCAAGAAGAGTAAAACATACAGCTAATAGCTAGAGGTATTAATAATACCTCCAGTTACGCGTCAGGCCTTGTCATAACAGCCAACATATTAATACATCTTGGAAACCTTACATCTTTAAGATACAATTGGATAAGGGGAAAGCGATTTAGGTATACGAGTATAACCTTTAATATGTAACAATACATTGCCTAAGTCCACTAGAGATTCTTTACCTTAAACCTTGTTGTTGTAACCACTTATTACAATTTAGCTACGAGTGCTAGGACTAAAGTCTTACCTCCACTTGAACTAGGTACTTTTAAACTGACGAATGACATTAAAAGACTTTCGTATCAAGGTCTCGATTATAACTGCGACCTTAAGTAAGTGGATTCAATCAATTTCAATTTTATTAAATCTGACATTATCTAATAGCCTAGCATAGTAAGTTCTCAAGGGAGCCCATGTATTGTTTCCATAATGATATTTATAATAACTCCATTAGCTCATACATTCTCCTCTTTATCATGAATAACGTTGAATATAAAAGCTGAAATCATCTGTGTCGTAATGAGGCCAGAAATTTCCAGTTTCGGCCTATTCTAGCAGCCGCCCTCACATTTTAATGATCTTCTATAATTTGCTCAGATTTTGCGAGCCAAAATGTTCGCTTGAATTAATTCTAATCATGGATTCATTATGCTAACAATACGACGTAATAACTTATATTATCTGTAACGTCTTTAAGACTTTGTTAATATTAAGATTTACGTAGGTATTATGTTCGCGAAGTTCGCAAAATTAAATACGCTTCGGAGAAATGTCTTAAGAAAGTGAAGTTTGAGTCTTGTAATTGCGTAGCTAACAGCACCACGTTATTTAAGATTAAATCTTGACAGCATCGTGCAGAGTTGGTAATTATTCGTAGAAAGGTTTTTGTTAATATTCATCATTAAATTTAATATATTTATAACGTTTATTGGTGTCTAGATTAAATTAAATCTTGATTCGAAAATTTAATCTGGGTTCATTCTTTTTATCCCGAAGTTATGACCATACTGAAAACCAAATGTACCGACGAATAACCCAAAAATATCTTTAGCGAGTTCATGTTTACTATTAAAACTTGATGCTTAAATTCCAATCAATATGTACTTCGTACAATGATCGTATTCATTAAACGTCCAATATACGTGAGGGACCGATAGGAGCATCAATAACTCATGTTATGGAGCCGCGAGGAATTTATTAATGATTCGTAACCGATCATTGTTTTGGGTATAGGTTGTCCTTTAGACCTATGAATTCGAGATATATAATTTGATAGTATACACTGTTTGTTTGCGGGAAGTCCCGGGTGTAATCCAACATCAGGTGACTGTCCTAGTGTTGGGAAATTTCTTTTCTAGCTGCTCAATGATCGTGAGACGTAGAATGGACTGAATTTAAACTCAATTATATCTATCTATCAATTGTATACTGTGTAGTACAACGGATTAAGCGGCTGTAGATTTAAGTACATATAAAGAAAATTCACTTTAAAATATTGTATTCTATCTGTTGCAGAACTACAGAAGCGTCTAGAAGCGCTTCTAAATTAATGTACTCAGTATAAATAATTGCCAACAGCGCTTGCAGTTTGCCCGAGGCGAACGAAACGGCCCTCGCCGTTGCAATTGCGACAAATTGATTCAGATGAGGCTGAATTAAGTTGCCGTCGAGTAGCCGTGTCGAGGGCCTATTATTTTCCAATCTTAAGTCTTAACTTGGTGGAGGTTCTGATATAGCTCGAAACTAAGATTGTGAAGCAAAATCTTTAGCTCTGTAATCTGATGTCTTATATTCTGTATTTAATTTTATATCTGTCTTCAGTACCCAGCAACCGTACCTACCAATGGATATTTCGTTTGTCGTGTCCATGTACAACAGTGACGCCAATATTTAGTTTGGTAGACATTTCTTTATTATTTCGAACAAATCCTATGAAGTTTTCAATATTGGATGTTCTCACTTTTAACTGATATGAAGTAATTTGACTCATTCATATTCAGACAGCTAATAAATAGTTTTTTTTTGGAAGACCAGGAAAATGTCAGTAAAACCCTAACATTTTAGTTTGTAACGTTATTACGTGGAAAATATGTACGTTTGCCGTAGTGCACTGGTTAGGTTTCATAATCAAGATTTAATTGATGTTCGATTGTCTTTTGAGTGATCAATTGCCTTCATTGTAGAGTAGCTGTTTGTCCTTGTTGAATTAATGTTTCTGTGACGCTCACTATTGTTCTGACAAATTATTGGCTCTCGGTCACTTTGTGAAAAGCAAAGATTCAAGCCCAGTCTACATTTTTTAACTTACAACGCCTTTAAGCTGACGAGTAGTGAGCCACTCGATGGTGATTGGCTACCGTCGCCCATGGTAACAATAACAGCAACAACATCTCATTTATGACACGACGAACAGACTAACAGTGCTGGCCAAGTAATAAACAAACTCAGACGTAATTTAACGCATTGAACGAAATATTACACAACAATTTCTCATTCCCCTACTTTGCTCGCAATTAATTAGGAAATGTTAATTAATGACCTTCTCCTGAATTCCTATTCAAAACTACCTACACTCACCTGCGATATAATATAATACCTTGTTCAAAACCCTCCACTATAACAAAGCACTTGGAGTTAGTTAAACAAGCGGTGAACGTAACTAAACAAACAAATGAACTAACTGAAACTGGAATATCAGTTTGGCAAACATTCAAAGCAGTTGTGCTAACGACTCTCTGGGATTTCTTAGCAAAATCCGATCTATGATGAAATAGACCGTGAACACGAATAAATTCTATCTTTTCGATTCGCCGATCTTTAAAGTCATTGAAATTTCTACGCGATTGAGTCTTTTGTTGAAATTTGCACCAGTTTATAGTTTGCAATGTTCATTGCTTTTGCTAAGAGAACTTTATAAACATTTACATGTATAAGTTTTAAATCGCAACATTTTCATTATTTTCGATGTATCCGGATCTTTATCATCTAAATTAAGGCAATTATGAAATCAGCAGCAAGCAGAACTTCCATGAATACGCCTACACTAAATAGTGAACGTTATGCATATTCACTAATTTATGCCACATAACAAAGTGAATAGCTCCGTGAAAGAAACTACTTTGTCAACGTTAGCGCTTTGATCGGTAGACCGTGAAACCAGGCTAGACAAAGCTGGACGTTGCAAATATGTCAACTAGTATCACTCGCTACACTACTGATAATTTACTCATAAACTGTATCAAAATTCTGCTGATTTGACTCATTTTACTACGCTTAATTTCCATGTTGGCTCGTGTCGTATCATTTAATAGAAAGGTCTATTGTTCTCTGAACAAAAGAATGGAATTTGTTTATTATATTATCGTGTGCCAATTTTCTTTGTTTAATAACAAATTATGTACCGTAATTATGAATGCTAGTAGTTCTTTTTTATTATTGAATGTTTATTTATAACCAATTTTTATTTCATTGTATTATCGAATCTTCAACCATAAAGCCTTTGTTTAATACAAAAAATTCCACTCATGGAATATTTTTAAAATCATTATTCAACAACGAAGTCGAGCGATACATTTATTTTAGTTAGTTATTATTATTAGTCATTGGT
>DWOX01000030.1:0-16363 GCA_018251315.1 Nastra julia | reverse complement strand
CGAAATATCGGTGGTAAATAAATAAATCGTGAGTACCCGTTATACTTTAAAAATGTTTAGTGTCCGCGATACTACAAGTTTAAAAGTGTTTATTACGAACCGGTACGGGCCGGAATTTGTAAATAAGATCCGTCACCTAGAACGTACTCGGAAGAAACGTGAAGTTACGTGTGCTTCTATAATATTTTTAACTAAGTGCCGGGATTTAAATATAATACCCAAGTGTGTTAAAATCAAACCGCGTAATGACATACGAGGCTCCGAGTCGATTCTACGCACCGCGAGTGAGAAATTATTGCGAAAAGAAATACGTAATAATCGTTCTTTGTTAGACCGTGTACAGTGTGAGTTATTGCGTATACATTTGGAGTGCAGTGTAGTGTTTGACAAAGAAGTATTCGATCTTATAGACCGTATCACCTTTCTACAAGCCCAACGTACGGCAGAATTAGTCACACAGAAACATGGCTATAAACTGCAATTACTTATGAATCAGCAGTTGAATAATAACAAAACTACCCCCGGAAAAGTTGATATTTCCAAAAACGTTATTAACCTGTCAAACGAAGTGCTTACTACGGCAACTCTAAATGTACTTGACAAAGGGTTGAATTTTGCTCCAACACCCAAGCGAATTCCTTTTGAGAAGATCATTGGAAACGTTGAGGAGACAATAATACGAAACAAATTACCGCCAAATGATGCAGAAACTCTTAGGCAAGATGTTTCAATTATTCTGAGAAAGTCGAAACCTCCGCTAACCAATATAAAACCAGAAGAACGTATGGCGCTAAAATCTTTACGCGAAAACAACAATATAATTGTATTAAAATCAGATAAGGGCAATTCCACAGTTGTAATGAACATCACTGATTACGAACATAAAATAAATAATCTCTTATGTGACACGACCACGTACAAAGAAGTAGACTACGATCCTACTGCTCGAGTAACACGTCAGACTACAAAATTAATTCAGGAGTGCCGGGATACCATTGGGGAAGACACTTGTAAGTACTTATTACGACCCCGTATAGTCCAACCACCAAAACTCTACGGTCTACCAAAAATTCATAAGGCAAATATTCCACTGAGGCCTATCGTCAGTCAGATTGACTCGCCAACGTATGAACTGGCAAAACACGTAGCCAAGGTGTTACAACCTCTGGTTGGAAAAACATCATCTTATGTAAAGGACTCCCGCCATTTCGTAAGCATCATACAAGATATTAGACTTGAGAAAGATGAAACTATGGTTAGTTTTGACGTCGAATCATTATTTACGAACGTCCCTACTACAGAGTGCTTACAGGTCATTACTAGTATTCTTCGTGATAAGCAGATACCTACAGAATATGTCAGGCTATTAAAGCACTGCCTCCTGTCTAACTATTTTTTATATAACGGCAAGTATTTTCTCCAAATCAACGGTGTGGCCATGGGCAGCCCCGTCGCTCCAGTAGTCGCCAACATATGGATGGAGTACTTTGAGGAGAAGGCCATCGCCACCGGGCCTAATTGCATAAGAATGTGGAGGAGATATGTAGACGATGTGTTTGCCATATTAAAAGGAGGAAGAACTCAAGTGGAAAGCTACCTGACACATTTAAATTCTGTACACAATAACATCAGATTTACCTGCGAAATGGAGAACAATAATAAACTGGCGTTCTTGGATGTCGCATTAGAGATTAAGCCCGACGGTAAGATTGGCCACACAGTTCACAGAAAACCCACTCACACTGACAGATACCTTCACGGCACCTCCCACCATCATCCTAAACATCTAGCATCGGTCGCGAAAGCTTTAACTAAAAGAGCCTATGATATTTGTGATGGTGAGCATTTACTACAAGAACTAAACCACGTCCATAAAGTATTGCGTCAAAACGGACATGGAACGTTCCAAAAATCTTCACACAGACACATTGCTACAAACACAGTAGAACGTCAAGCGGCATTTCTACCTTATATCAAAGGGGTAACTGATAAGATAGGTAGGCTGTTAACTCGAAAATACAATATCAGGGCTGTACTATCGCCGTTCAAGAAAGTTGCAGCCTACCTACGCTCACCAAAAGACGTAATACCATACCAGTGCCCAGGGGTATATAAAGTTGACTGTAGCTGCGGGAGCTCCTATATTGGACAAACAAAACGATCCATTGCCCAAAGAATAAAAGAACACATTAGTGCAGTCAAACAGAACGACCCTAGGAAGTCCGCTATAGTCGAACATCTGACGGAAGCCGGCACTAACCATTGGATTGAACTACATGGCCCACAAGTGATCTCAGCTGAACGTCACTACATACCACGTTTGGTCAGGGAGGCCATAGAAATCAAAAAACACCCCAAAAATTTCAACAGGGAGGATGGTTTTAAATTATCTCAAACATGGAATCCAGTGGTTAGTTTATGTCATCGAAAAACAGTGTCGAAATCAGTTCGAGAAGATACAGTGAGTGTAGTGTGTCGTGAAATGGTGAAAAGGAACGTTAGCGTAAAACGAACCAGACGGAAAGTTGACAGACTTATCTGTCACTAGTGTCAGCTGTCAATAATCTCTCCCCGCCACCCCAGTCTCGCCGTGACCATGACCCATGTAATTGGGTCGAAATATCGGTGGTAAATAAATAAATCGTGAGTACCCGTTATACTTTAAAAATGTTTAGTGTCCGCGATACTACAAGTTTAAAAGTGTTTACTAACAATTTCATTTAAGACTAAAACCATCCATAACTAACCAAACCCAAAAAAAAAAAAAAAAATGTCCGCCCCCTCAAAAACCGTGAAGCTTTCTTCGGAGACCGCATCACACTCGTCCTCCGCGGCGGCAAAAACATCCACACGCCCCGCCCTAAAGACCCAAAGGTCGTTGAGGGAGAAAGTCCTCTCAAAAACGACATTGGCCCGATCTTCGATCAGCGAGGATTCCACAGAGCGGCCAATCAGACCAAGCTTGGAAATTGAAGATGCGACCCTCGATAAGATCGTTTCGTGGGAAATGACCTCGTCGGACCTGCCCCCGCGCCCCATCGAATCAGAAGATGAGCTATCAGACGGATCCATCGCATCTGAAGCTCTACACCAAGGGCGCCCCAGCATCATCAGGACAAGTCTGACGAGAAAGGGGGTCGAGATGGACATGGCCACCAAACTGGCGAATGAACAGCTCCAGAGGGCCAAAGAAGCACTCGAGGCTGCAGCCACAATGAAGAAGGAGTATAAATTAACCACTCTAGAGTGTCTGCAGACCATGTACGAGACGGTGCTGGCTTTGTCGGACTCCAGGTCGCGCCACAAGTTTAACCTGGAAAAGGAGAGAGCGCGCCACGCCCAAGAATTGGTCAGGATCGAGAGGGCCCATAACAAAATGTTGGCCGAGACCATCAAGAACCTGACCGACGAAATGCGCAAAGCCCGCACTGACATCAGCGGGAACCTGGAGGAAACGAAAGCCATCAGGAGTTGGTTAGGATACGAGACACAGGAGCCCTACAGCCAGATAAAGGCCCTAAAAACTAGTGTCTCCAACATCGAACTAGCAATAAAGGAGACCTTAGCGTCGTCCAAAAACAGAACGGAGGAAAAGGGGCACCTAGACCTTCAGCCCCTACTAAACGATCACGCCAAATTAATAACAAGCGTGTCCTCCCTTTCTACACAGCTGGACGGCCTAAGAAAAGAGCTAGACAAAATAAAAGCCAGTATCGATGACCTACTAGGTACCAACTCCAAAATATTAGACACACAATTAACCAAACCCCCCAAAGACACCTCGGAAGCCCCAAAGGAGCTGATCGAGATAAAAGATACCCTCCAACACATTACAAACACTATAAAAGAACACAGACCCACAGAGCAAACCCCGCCACAGGACATACACGAACACCTGCAGCCCATATCCGAGCGCCTAGAAATAATGTCTTCAGAACTGAAGACAATGCGCGAGCTCAAAGAAAAAACTCCACCTCCAGCCATCAGTATAGGAACAGAGATGGCACTACAGGAGCTCGCCAAAACAAACGCGGCGAAACCAACTTACGCCAAGGCGCTCGTCAAACCTGCGCCACCAAAACCCAGACCAAACCACACGCTGATCGTCTCATCGACGGACCCCGGCAAGACCGGAGAAAACGTCATCGAAACGATCAAAACGGCCCTGGACCTCAAAAAAACAGGTGCCAAAGTGGACCGGGTAAGGAAGGCCAAAAACCAGAAAGTTATATTAAGCTGCAGGACCAAAGAAGACATGTCCTTGGTGCATAGCAGAGTGGCCGCGGACCGAATGCTCAAGGTAGAAGTGGCTAGAACCAACAACCCGCTAGCCAAAATTAAAGATGTCCTAGCATGTCACACCGACAGTGAAATAGTGGAATACCTCATAGCCCAAAATCAACATCTGATGGGCGATGTCGGTGAGAAAGATAGGACCATCCGCGTCCGATATAGGAAAAAGGCGAGAAACCCACTCGAATGCCACCCAATCTTGGAGCTCTCCCCGATTCTCCATAAAAAGTTTACAGAGGCAGGCAATGTATACATCGGCCTCCAGAGGAGACCCATTGTGGATCAATCCCCGTTGGTGCAATGCAGTAAATGCCTGGGCTATGGCCACACAAAGGCCATATGCAAGGAAAAAGACCAGGCATGCAGCTACTGCGGTGAAACCCACACTTGGGAAAAATGCCCGAGCAGGCAAAAACAAAAGGCACCTGCCTGCATTAACTGCCGACGGGCTACAGGGAAGAGCGACGAGTCGCACCAGGCATTCAGTGATGAATGCCCTGAGCGCCAAAAGTGGGACGCTATAGCGCGGTCAAGAATAACATACCACTGCTAAAGGCACCCAGGAGATCCAAACGTCTTCCAAAAAACAGACTGACAAGGCTTGCTTGCGGATAATCCAAGCAAACCTGCAGCGATCAAAGCTGGCTACCGCTGAACTAGTAAAAGCTGCGAGAGAGCGGGGCACACACATTGCCCTCGTCCAGGAACCGTACGTAGGAAAGGAAGGAACGGTAGGGCAATACCCAGGGACGAAGATCATCCAATGCTCTCAAAGCAGATCAAAACCAGTAAAGGCAGCCATAATTGTATTCGGTGATCAGTTAGAAGTCACTCACGACCCCAAACTGACCACCGAAACCGAATCGGCAGCCCTCGTAACAGCGGGCCAACTGAAGATCGGATTTGTGTCAGTCTATTTTGAGGGAGACCAAGATATAGAACCCTACCTGACACGCACTCGAACATTGTGTCAGGAACTTAAAACAAAAAATCTAATCGTGGCGGGGGATGTAAATGCCTGGAGCCACTGGTGGGGAAGCAGCATTGAAAATCCGAGAGGGACAGCATATAGCACCTTCCTGAATGACATGGAACTAGAGGTCCTGAACACGGGACAAGCACCAACCTTCGAAACTTACAGAGGCGACAGACTCTTTACCAGCATAGTCGACGTTACGGCCTGCAGTCAGTCGCTCTTGGGTAGAGTAGAAGACTGGAGAGTGAACGGAAACATCACAACCTCAGATCACAACGCCATAACCTTCGTGGTACGCCTAGACGCGGTCCTAAGACCTATAAAAACCGCGAGCACGCGTAAGTATAACACAAAAAAGGCGAACTGGTGTGAATTCCGATCACAATTCCGAAAACTACTCGGTGATAAGAACATCACCCCAAACACCATCAAGGAAGGAAAAACACCCGAGGACCTCGAATCCATGATAACATCTTATACGACAGTCATACAGGAAGTGTGTGAAAGCACAATACCCAAAATAGGGCCATGGAAACCGAACACCAGCCTACCTTGGTGGACAAAAACAGTCAAAGACGCCCTAAAAGATACCCTCCGGAAAAAGAGAAGAATAAGAAACGCTGCCCCCCATCGAAGAGAGGCGGTAATAAGGGAGTACCTCAAAGCAAAGGAAGAGTACAACCAGATGGCACAGGATGCCCAAACAAAGAGTTGGAAAGAGTTCTGCTCGAAGCAGGAAAAAGAAAGCATGTGGGATGGAATTTACAGAGTCATCAGGAAAACAGCAAGGAGACAGGAGGACCTACTGCTGCAAAACAGCAGTGGCCAAACGCAAACTCCAGATAACTCGGCAAAACTCCTCGCCGATACGTTCTACCCAGATGACTCTCCAGCTAAAGACAACCAATACCACATGCAGCTTCGGAAGATAACGGAGGAACAACAGGAAACATCGAGGCATTTGTCTGCAGACGACCCCAGTTTCACACCTGCGGAGCTGGATCTGGTGTTAAACGCAATGAACCCAAAGAAAGCCCCCGGGAGCGACGGGTTGACTGCCGACATATGCACAGAGGCAATCAAATGCGACAGGGAAGTGTTTATGGCAATCGCTAACAAATGCCTGGAACTGTCGCACTTTCCCAAACAATGGAAAACTGCCCACGTTGTTATCCTCCGTAAGCCAGGAAAGGACGACTACACCAAACCAAAATCGTACCGTCCTATCGGCCTACTATCTGTCATGGGTAAGATCATCGAAAAACTCATGGTAGGCCGGATCCAATGGCACATCATTCCAACTCTTAACAAAATGCAATATGGCTTCCTGCCACAGCGCGGAACCGAAGACGCCCTATACGACCTCATGGAACATGTACGATCTGAAGTCAACAACAAGAAGATCGTACTGCTGGTATCCCTAGATATAGAAGGCGCCTTCGACAATGCGTGGTGGCCAGCTCTAAAACACCAACTAATAAAGAGGAAATGTCCCAGAAATCTATACGCAATGGTCAGTTCATACCTCAAAGACCGCAAGGTTAAAGTGAACTATGCCGGAGCGGAGTATGAAAAAGCCACAACAAAGGGCTGTGTCCAAGGATCCATAGGAGGACCTTTGTTTTGGAACATCATCCTGGACCCGCTTTTAAACCACTTGACCGGCAAAGAGGTATACTGCCAAGCGTTTGCGGACGACATCGTACTGGTGTTCTCAAGTGCCAAAATTGAGACCTTGGAAAAATCGGCAAACGAGGCGCTTACAGATGTAGTTAAATGGGGAGCGCAAAACAAACTCAGTTTCGCAGCGCAAAAGACCAATGCGTTGCTAATCACCAAGAAACTGAAATACGAACCCCCAAAGCTCTACATGTCGGGCATTCAACTGCATCTTGTCAGCGAGATGAAACTCCTCGGTCTCACAATAGACAACAAGCTCACCTTCAAATCGCACGTGACCGCAACATGTAAAAAGGCGGCAGACATATATAAACAACTAGCGTGCGCCGCAAAGGTGACTTGGGGCCTAAACACCGAAATAGTACGCACCATCTACGTAGCGGTGATAGAACCAATAGTCACATATGCCTCAAGCGTATGGTCCCAAGCGACTGACCTTCAAATGAACAAAAATCAGCTGGAGGCACTGCAAAGGGGCTTCGCTCAAAAGACCTGCAAGGCATACAGAACAGTATCACTCACCGCTGCACTCGTCCTATCTGGGCTACTCCCACTAGATCTCAGGATCCAAGAATCAGCAAGCTTGTACAAGGCTAAAAAGAACATCGCAACAGACTACCTACCACCAGGAAGAAAACTGGAAAGTACAGTGAGACACGAAGACCTACCTCACCCCTCCGCACTCACCACCATCAAGTACAAAGTGCTGGAGACCATCGACCCCGAAATCCTAACAACCAATCACATAGTCGGACCCCAAATCTATACCGACGGCAGCAAGATAGAGGGGAAGACAGGTGCTGCCCTAACGTGGTGGGAGGACGGGAGAGAGACCAGTTTTTCGACCTATAGTCTGGACCCCTCCTGTACAGTGTTCCAAGCCGAAATGTACGCTTTACAAAAGGCGGTGGAACAAGCGGTTTTAAGCAGTAAGAACGTTAACATCATGAGCGACTCACGATCCGCTCTCGAACTGCTTGAAAATCCAAGACTAGCACATCCCCTGGCAAAAGATATAAAAGACAACATCAGGGGACTCAGGAGGGAGGGAAAAAATGTTCGGCTGTTCTGGATCAGAGCTCACGTCGGGACCGACGGAAACGAACGGGCTGACGAACTGGCTAAGGAAGCTGCCAGAAACACGTCTTCAACTCCAGACTACGCAGAAGTACCACTGTCCTACGTCAAAAGGAAGATCAGAGAGGAAACGATTCTCAAATGGCAGGATCGCTACATAACCTCAACCACCGGGTCAGTAACAAAGACCTTTTTCCCGGATGTGGGCAAAGCCTACACAATCATAAGAAAGACAAAGCTGACCCAGTTACAGGTGCAAGCCTTGACAGGACATGGTGGTATGGGAGAGTATTTGCACCGGTTTAAGCTTAAAAGCAGTCCCGGATGCGAATGTGACCCCAGCATCAGCGAATCAGTCTGGCACGTGATTCTGGAATGCCCAAGATTTCTGGGGACCCGGACGGAGACTGAAGCAAACATTGGTGTAAAGCTAGAGAAGCCAATACTATACCAAATATTAGAAGACGAGAACAAAAGAAAGACCTTCCTAGAATACCTGGACTCAATCTTCCGGGTAGTATATAGAAGGAACTCCACATTATCGCAGTCAGCAGGAGAGTCCGAACAAGTCTCGCAATTGAACGAGGACCGCACCCCGCGAGCAGAGCACCCCCTCGACAATACCATCTCAGCACTAACACCCTTGCTCCAAAAAGCGGAACGAGGGGAACCTAGCTTGAGAATCCGAGGAGTGGCCCTCTTCATGGACAACAATAGCGAGAGATTCGGCATAAGCTTCTGTAACACGATGTGCTCAGGCAGGGTTACCATCTCACCCGGCCTAGCAGCCTTACTGAACGGCAGTACCTTCAGGGCAACAATGAAGCGCAGCACGTACAACGCGCTATCCGAAATCTCTGTGGCCAACAAACGCTGTAAAATTGTGCGATCAAGGAACAAAACTATCGCACTATTTGAAGGGAGCGACCATGAGACCCAGTTCGCTCAAGCGAGTACGGTCTTACAGAGATTAGGAGAACTAGGCGGTACACCCGAAACAACACCACGGGTAATCAGCCTTGATGCTATGGTGGTGGGCTACATCACGGGCAGAGCGGAAGATTACACTGGATGTGTAAAGGCCTCGGAGAAACACGAGATCGTGGCATATGAGGACCGGGGCGAAAACCTCAGTTTCCTGAAACCACGACCGGCGGGCCCACATGCTCAAAGTCCAGTAGATAGATGGGGACACCCCATAGCAAACCCTGAAGAGGTCAGCGGCTCCGAAAGATTACAACAAAAAAGAGCCGCTGAGAACAAAGAAACAGAAAAGAAGCTTGCCGAACAGAAGGAGAAAAAGGGACTGCTGTCAGCGATAATGAAAACGCTGAACGCCGTTTCACAACTGGCACCAGGCAAACGCACTGAATACTCCGACGACATTGACACGGAAAGTACTAAACACACAACACGCACACAACACACAGAATACACTACACACAAAACAAAAAGCACCCCAAGAAGTGGTTCACTGCAACCGAAAGCCGCTTTAAACAAAGCCGAAAAGGGGCTGGTCAATCCGCCTGCACTCAGGGATGCAAAAACCCCTCTGGACCATCTTATAAACGCTTTTCTCGAGTTCAGAGCCCTAACAGCAGCAACAATGGAGGACAACAAAAGGAACTGCGACGACATCCTGCAGTCCTTCCTTCAAAACGACCAAAAGCTGCTGAAGGAGAGACTCGAGAAATTTGAGGCTGCCATATACAACAACAAAACCTCCCAGGTATTAGTGGGAGAGGAAAAAGGAAATCACATGGTAGCCTACAGCGCAACCAGAGGTTTTGTGCCCAAGGATGAAGAGGAGAGCAGACGGATAGGCCGCGAAAAGTTCTGCACAGCAGAGAACGACCCCATAGTCGTGATCGCGCGATGCACCAGGATAATGTTGGACGACAGGATCCTGGCCATGGCCGACACTATATCCGACGAGCAAACATGCTCCCCAGATACATGGGATATACCCGACATATCTTGGGTAAATGGGGTCCCCGGCTGCGGCAAATCGACGTGGATCGTGAACCACTTCAGAGAAGAATCGGACATTATTATCACCAACACAACGGAGGCAGCCAAAGATCTCCAGACGAGAGTAACCCACCGAACAGGCGCTCCCGCCCAGAAAAGCGTGCGCACGATGGCATCCGTACTAGTAAATGGCACAAAGAGGAAATATCAACGCCTGTTGGCAGACGAAGCCCTCATGAGCCATTTTGGTGCCATCGTGATGGCAATAAGGCTAACTGGAGCGAAGGAGGTAATTCTCGTCGGAGACATAAACCAACTCCCGTACATCGAACGCAACAACCTCTTCGAGCTGCGGTACAACCGGCCAAGTAACTCGGTCAAGATAGGTCAAGAGCTGTTGTGCACATACAGGAACCCGATGGACGTAGCGTATGCCTTGAGCGAAATATACAGCGGCATATACTCGTCCACGACTCGTATGAGATCCCTGATGTTGAAACGATTCACGGATACCGATATTCCCAAAACTGTCGCGAAAACTCTCTTCTTGGTACACACCCAGGCCGAGAAAGAGAGCCTAAAGAACGACGGTTTCGGTAGTGGAGAGGAATCTAGGATCCTGACAATCCATGAAGCGCAGGGATTGACATACGAGAGAGTAATAATCGTGCGTACGTCACCAGCACAATTACAACTGCACAACAGCGTCCCCCACGCCGTAGTGGCAATATCGCGTCATACCATCAGCTGTACGTACTACACCGATAACAGCGATGACGCCATAGCTCAGTTCATCCAGAAAGCTATGATTGCCACAAACGAGAAGATCGAGGACTACAACATCTCAATGGCCATCCGAAATAGGGACACGAAAGTAATGGAGCGGCTCACAAAACGTGACGACGAAGCCCATCACCTTTTTTCCATAGAACCTATGGGCAGCGCAGCGCCAAAAGTAGCGTCAAAAATGATCGATATCACTGAAATTTCTGCGAATAACACCGTCACTTTGCTTTGTATGGCCCAAGCTTTTCCCGTTCCAATATTCAGGTAATTTTAACCGTTAATGGTTTAGATACGTGTATCGTAAATAAGATTTATGTTTAGAGCCCGTAGGAAGAGTGCCTCCGAAGTTTCCCACCTTGGATAATGTAAGAGGCTTCAGTACATTAATTAACGCGAGCGTAACGTTACTATGCCCCGCTCAAGCCTTCCCAGTGCCACTGTCCAGGTAATACTATTAAGCCAATTGTATTTTTAGAGCCCATTAATAGTGCTCCGCCGAAAGTCCCTACAAAAACGATTGAGTTCGTGGAGTTCGCAATGGAATCCAGTATAACATTACTTTGCCTGGCACAAGCATATCCCGTTCCTGTGTTTAGGTGAGTTTTCAATTCGCAATCATTTTTATATAGCTATTCCGAATCTTCGAAATTGTTTTTGTAATCGCTCAAAATCAGGGTGGCCCTATCCCCGCATTCACATTTTCTAATGATGTTGCGTGTTTTAGAACCGATTGGCTCCAAAAGTCCTTCATTCTCGAGTGGTTCGAAACTGCAATGGTTTGAAATTTCCTCTGCTCAGGACTTTGCACTTTTATGTCCGGCCCAAGGGTTTCCTGTTCCTGTATTTAGGTGAGGAATAGTAGCAACCTTATTACCTACTCATGTATAATGAACTTTTCAGAGCCCATTGGTTCCAAGCCGCCTGTGTTTTCAACTGACGATAAATTAGCATGGTTCATTAGCAGACCAACGAATCATAACTTAGCATTGCTCTGTCGTGCTCAGGGATATCCTATTCCAGTCTACAGGTATCTATCTTCCCGATCATGTAAACATTATAAATTTCTATATTAATTTTAGAGCCCATCGGATCAAAATCGCCTACATTTTCTACCGATAATAAGTTTTCTTGGTACGTAAGGAGCGTCAATCAGAGCTTGAACATTCTGTGCCCAGCTCAGGCCTTCCCCGTACCTTCGTTCAGGTGAATAAAAGAATTTTGTTTTTAATTGTAGAACCTGTTGGCTCTAAATCTCCTACGTTCTCTAGTGATGTCCAATTCTCGGGAATAGTTCGTAAAACCGGCCAAGACTTTTCTCTCTTATGTCAAGCTCAAGCATTTCCTGTCCCGTTGTTCAGGTAAGAGAAACAATATTCTACTTGTTAATTAATTCCAATAAAATAATTCTGACAGAACCAATAGGATCGAAGGCCCCGTCGTTTTCCTTGGAATTCAAAAGCACGACGCTTACGAAAGTCGCGGGGCAAGCTATTGTCCTCTTGTGTCAGGCCCAGGCTCACCCTCCTCCGATTTTCAAGTGAGTGTTTCTTAACATTGTCCATCGTTTCTTTTTAATCCAGAACCAGTAACGGCCAGAGCTCCTGCATTCCCAACCACCGCATCGTCTTATAATTATAATATCCAAGAACATTCTGGCGGTTCTATGCTTTGTCAAGCACAGGGGTATCCTCAACCAATGTTCAGGTGGGTTCTCAACCGTGACATTAGTTCATTTTAATTCTAGAACCCGTTGGCGCGAAAGCCCCCTCCCTTTCCACGGACTCCAAGGGCAGTATTTTTGTTAGGGAAACGGGACAAAGTTTCGCATTACTCTGTCAAGCGCAAGCGTCTCCTGTACCAATTTTTAGGTAAGTCAATATATCGTGGAATAGTCTGAAACCTGGTTTATTTTCGTTGCACAGAACCTGTGGGTTCCAAGCCACCGACCTTCCCTACTGACTTAACGTCGTCGGCTGTAACGAGACATAAGGATCAAAACTTTTCAATGCTGTGCCAAGCCCAGGCTTTTCCTTTACCAATTTTCAGGCAAGTTATGAGAAATTCTTATTGTATTTTAAAGTTAAAGTATCAGTATATTATGTATGATTGATATTTCATCAGGTTAGGTACATCTAATTCTAAATGCAATAACGATATAACTCTGGTAGCAAAACTGCAAGCCGTATCAAATATAATATATTTCCATTAACAACTTTGTATGTCTACAGAGCCCGTCGGGTCGAAGGCTCCTACTTTTTCGACTGAGTCAGCACTTTCTTCCATAAAGAGACATCAAAGTCAAAGTTTTGCACTACTGTGTCAAGCTCAAGCTTTTCCTGTACCTATCTTCAGGCAAGTTTATGAAAAATGTTTTTGATCGATGATTAAAATTTTATAGAGCCAGTTGGTGCTAAGTCTCCGACTTTTTCATCTGAATCAATGGGAAGCATATTTAGGAAACGCGTTGGACAGAGCTTCGCTCTACTTTGCCAGGCTCAAAGTTTTCCCGCCCCAGTTTTCAGGCAAGTCAATATTGCATGATACTTTAACTTCCATATAAATAATAATGTTATCGTTTTCAACTGCAGAGCCCATTGGATTCAAAGCTCCTACTTTTTCTACGGATTCCCGTAGTAGCACCTTTATACGCAGTCTCGATCAAAGCTTTGGACTTTTGTGTCAAGCTCAAGCTTATCCTGTACCTTTATTCAGGCAAGTTATTAATCTTAGCTTTAAGAATTAAGTTGTAGTAGAAGAAACAGTCTGAATGGTTTCTGATATTCTTAGCACATTTTAAAGGCCAATCAGTAGTTAAAATGCGGTTCAAAGTTAGTTGACAGGAAACATTAATTTCTAACGACATAACCATTTCTCCAGAACCAATTGCAAGCGCTGCACCCAGTATAACTTCAACACCAAAAGCTGCCGTTCATTACTCTCGTAACACATCGTTAGCACTAGTATGCCCCGCGCAAGGATTCCCTGTGCCAGTTTCAAGGTGCGTTGATCGTATTTCTTCACCTATATTACAGAACCGACCAATAAAATAGCTCCCCGAAGCGACAAAGTCCGAAAATTCGAAGGCGGTGAAATCTTTTTAGCTTCAGTCGTTGAATCAGTTTTCCTCACTTGTGAAGTAGCCGGCTATCCCCCGCCTATTTTCAGGTGAGTTTATTTTCCTTAAATCCATGTAAAAAAAACTAGTAGAGATTTAATTTAAATTAATCCAGACTGTTGTAATATACTGATACTTTGCCACATATCCTAGGTATGGAAACCATCATGACATTGAGTCTACAGCTCCTTAGTTTACGAGTGTCTTCTCTGAATTTCCAGAACCAACCAATAAAATTGCTCCTAAAAAAGATTCAGCTATGCACTTCGAAGGTTGGCAAGTGCTCTTCGTACATCAAACTGAAGTTGCGTACTTGACATGTCAAGTTTCCGCTTACCCAGTCCCCATATTTCGGTGAGTTACTCGTCCAGTCGGTCACAGTCGGTTTCCGTTCCAGAACCAACGGGTAGGACGGGGCCAAAGGTAACGGGAGACGGGTTGAACCGTCAAGTAGGACGGGACGGTGAGAATCTCGCGCTTCTCTGTGAGGTTCAAGCGTTCCCCGCGCCCATAACAAGGTACGGTCCTTGGCTCACGGCCGGCCGCCGGCATCTCACGCATTCATACTTCACGTAGCGACACCATGCCATCCCAATGTATTGATATGCGTTGTTATTGCAGTCTGTTGCGGGGGGCGCCTGCCCACCTGACTAGAAGGCGTGATGAACCGCGGCCGGCCGCGCGCCCTATTATGGTCCTCAGCCAAAGTATCGATTGAGCGGCGTAGACCATTCCTGGTAAGTCGCAGGGTGTTCTTGCTTTTTTGGACGCTTTAATCTTTACTTTGTGCTTCATCTTACGAATTTGGCGGGATTGTTCCCCGGAAAGGGTCAACCGTTTTATGAAACTGCTTTTGTTTAGACTGATCGAATTCCCTGGGCACTAACAACTCGACAAATAAGTCATCTTTGAGCTAATGCTTTGAACATTTTCGGTTTTTTTGTAGTCTTCTAAACAATAACATTTTCTCATGTATTTTGAATTCCACTGTACCTATAATATTTTTTAGAATATTATCGTTCATCTTAAACTAAATTGGCCTTTCATGTGTTTATATTATTGTACAGTTTTTACCGCATTTGAGTTCAATAACATTATATTTTGCGAACAGAAAACTTTTTTCAATTCGCTTTTTAATCTCTGGTTTTTATAAAGCTAGAATTTAATCATCAGGCAATTCTTTAAATTTACTTTTCGTAAAGAAAATAACCAAATATATTCTATGCGAATTAAGGTGTTTAAGCGGCTTCTCTATTGTTACAGGTGGTACAAGTTTATCGATGGCACGGCCAGGAAACAGCCAGTAACTCTCAATGACCGAGTAAAGCAAGTCTCTGGTACTCTTATCATCAAGGAAGCTAAAGTTGAGGATTCTGGAAAGTACCTTTGCGTCGTCAATAACTCTGTTGGAGGTGAGTTGAGCTTTCACGTAAGTTAACGTAAAAAATCTAATGTTATCTTTTCACATTCAATTTATAAGTCCGGTTAGTAATAGAGGAATTATTCTTAAAATAAATGATACGAATGCTAAACAGATAATTTTTTACATAATGAATTTCCATGTAAAAATCTATCCTCTTTAATCTATCTGAAGATAAAAAACACGAATGGTTAAAAGTGGTCATATTTTAAATTATTATGATATTTAAAGTAATAACTTACTACCCTAATCTACTGTTACAGGTGAATCTGTGGAAACCGTATTGACAGTAACCGCTCCATTGAAAGCTAACGTAGAACCCGCTACCCAGACTGTTGACTTCGGCCGCCCAGCTGTGTTCACTTGCAGATACGAAGGAAACCCCGTCAAAACTATCACTTGGTTGAAGGATGGCAAGGATATGAACCATCATGACGCTATGCTCAGGTATAATGATGAAAGATCTGGACATTTTAAAGGCACAGATCAAAGATTTTTCTTTGAAATATAATTGAACATGTCAACTTTTGAGCGACTCCAACTGAGAAGATTTATTTTAAAATATGAAAGCCATATTTTTAATTATTTCATTTATGGAAATTTTTACCTAATAGTAGCAGTAATAGCGAAGTTGAAGGCTAACCAAAACTTTTGTAGATTCAAAGAAAATTTCAAATTTATTAAGATTATGGTCAAAATTACACAAATAATTAAGGACATATACATAATAAAACGGAAATACTACGAAATGAAACTAGGGAATTGTTAATTTGAATAGAGTTCAAAATGGATAATACTTTATAATTGAACAGGATCGAATCAGTGAAGAAGGAAGACAAGGGAATGTACCAATGCTTCATCAGGAACGACCAGGAAAGTGCCGGCGCCAGCGCTGAACTGAAACTCGGAGGACGATGTATGTATTTATAATTATGGTTATTTATTTGATGTTTACTTCCTGGTATAAATTACTCATCTAAATAACGCCATACCTTTTACATTTACCATAACCATTATAGTTATACAACGATTATCCCCGAAATGT
>DWOX01000029.1:0-16374 GCA_018251315.1 Nastra julia | reverse complement strand
ATTGAAAAAAAAAATGATTTTATTATATTTTTCATTCAATGGTAAGTCTTTTAAGACCGATTAATGGCAATCTAAATTTTTAACATCTTTTCATGCATTATGATTATACTAATAAATTTTGTGTTTTTTATAGAATATCAGTGCTATTCATAACGGCTGTTTAAATTCCTATAAGCACTACAATACAATACATTAACATTATACAATGTTACAAGTGTTATCGCGCGATAAAACGAGCCACATTCGTTGCATCGGTAAATACATTTTTATTTCCGACTTTACGAGGTACGCGTGTCGGTCTCTCTGAAAATTCATTGCTCTGCTCGTCTGTACCTACACGTTAACTATCTATGGAATACATCTTTAATGACTTTAAAGATTCATCTTGGATTCTCTCGCATCTCTTACCAAAACATTTCCAAGCTTGCGATTATATAGTTAAATGTACTTAATAAATAATACCGTCCCTTCAGTCAGTACTGATAGGTCGTTTGCTATTCTCAATAAATTAAAAATACATTTACAAATACATAACACTTGTGTACTGCGACTGTAGACGACCAGTATGGCGCAGTAATTAATACTGTTTTGTTAGCTGTAATGTTAAGGCTTTTAAAAGCTGACTTTCAGAAAGTATTGGCAAAAACCATTTGTATATACGAATACGAATTATGAAAATAGTTAAACTCGAAAGCTCGCAACACTCTCTAATAATTGCACAATCCAAACAATGGAGCTGCTACATAAATATCACCAAACTTTAACTAAAATTAACAATTGCCAACCGTATCAAAATTCAAACTTACCATCGCATTTCGGCGAAAATATGCGCCAAAACGGGTTGTTTGCAGGCACAGATAATTTCAAACAATGCATACATGAAATTTACACTAAATGTTGCCAGCGCAAAATATACTCCACTGGAGTGTGGTAACACAGCGTCGCGACGGTGATTTTAAACGTTGCGTTGTTTTAGTTTTGCCACCAATTTTACCGAGTTCACGTTTAAATTTAACTTGATAAAATATTAATGTCCTAATTATATTCAGGAGTATACTCCAGTGTATTGTTTTGTAGAATTACTTTGTAGCCATCTGGTTAAAATTAAGATCCGTAGGATGAAATTGTAAACATTTAAATGACAATATCGCCATAACATGTATCTGAAAAAAGAAACGAAAATGTAACCTTCACATATTTTTGTGATTTATGGCAATGGCAGAGATAGTACATACACACATAAAAGTAAAACGATTTTAAGTTTTTAAAAAAGGAACGTATAATAAGAACGCGGTCGTAACAAATTTGTCAATGCACCCGTTAATCGGTAGTCACATAAAATAGCAGCGGTACAACAAAACATGGCGTCGTCAAAGAGACGTACCAATACGTCAATCAGGCAAAAAGCATGTGATGCGGCCGCGGTGGCCGTGGTGATTGATGAGCGTCGGAAGCGGCCGAGATGAATGACGCTGTGGACGGCGCTGGCCGGCATGCGAGAACCAGAAACCAATAAAGTATGCCAGAAAAGAAATACTCGAAAAAAAAAACGGAATACTACTTTAGCGTTCTCTAAAGGAGAAACAACACCTTCACAAGAGTTTAATACCACTTTCCATTTACTTTCCTAGTCCTTTTGAGTCGTAATAAGTAAATTAGAAATCGACGGCACAATTTCTAATTCATTTACTCATATAGCTATCAAAGATACACTGATGCACGTCATTCTTTGAATCTATTCCCGTTTTGTAATGGTTGACGATAAGACTGATGTTAATATAAAAGTTAGTATTGAGGTGACAGCTGATAGAGAAGAGAACTATATTTTATATTGTAAATACCTCAATTAAAAATGAGAAATGCACATGTGAAATAAAACATGACGTTACCACTATGTAATAGCATAACAAACGAATACATTTGAGATGATTACTGATAGCTAGAGGTTTGGGAGCACCGAGAATGAAGGTGTATTCTACTTTTCTTCTTGAATTTAATAAATGGACGCGAGTGGCAGCTGCAAGTAGTGAAATCTTATTATACATTATATCTAGATGTTATTATATTAGTCTTGTTTTATCTTTTCATATATTTCTACGACAAATAAATAATACCATAAGCTTTTCATTTTTAACTTTGCATCGACTTGAGTTCGTAAGCATTTTAAAATTGTATCGACGTTAGAATGCAGACAGGTGAGTCTACGTCTGAGAGAAATTGCTGCTTAAATGTGTTTTAAAATATTGATGAATGCGAACTCTTTGATCGATTTAGCCGTGGGCCAAACTTTTATCGTATCAGTCATAGTGATATTGTTTGTCTGTTCGTGGTCTGAGTTTGTACGTTCTTCATCGTTGTTAACACCCATGACACAGGAAATCCTGGCGTGAAGTTGTGTTTGTAGCGTTGTTATCCGTTTGAGCCAGAAGGGCATTATTTTTGGAGTTAATGTTTCTATGTATGAGCATTTATTTCGTACTCTCTTCAGCTTATACGACTGGAAGAATTTTAAAATATGGGATGTTCTTGCATTTGTCTCTAGTAGAAGCTTTGTAGAAGAAGCGACATTGGATATAATTTTATTACTATATCCCCCAATTTTAGCTGTAAGAATTTTTAGTTTTTCTATTAGTTTCTACTACCTTTTTATTCGCTTATAATCCTGACAGAACAATCAGCCGAACAATTAAGATCAACCATAGGTTCCATCGCACTGTTATCTAGATCGCAGATAATACAGCCATTGTTCGCGTGACGAGCTCATTAGCAATGGTAATCAGTAACGGAAAACGACTGCGTTTGAACGTATTAAAATCAGCTTCAAACGGCTGCTGGAGGAGTACCACACCTTGCGGCGTTATAGCATTATCACAACATTAACAAGTGAATTGCAAAAGTAATAGATTACAAGTTACTATGCATTTTTCAAATCATAATAATGAACTATGACTTATATCCAAACGTGAATCTTAGATCAAAGATTATATAGACTCAATGTTAGCAACAAGGTATTTCCGGCGCAAAAAACATAGTGTTCTAACAAATGATAACGTTCTTCGTCATAGTAATCGGCAACACCCGCTGTGTGACATAAATGACAGATCGTGAAAAAAAAAAAACTGACCTCAGTTTTTTGTTCCGATCGTTGAATCTATTTTGGTCTAAGACGTGAACTTTGTATGCCTATTGGAGGGTATATTTAAGTCATGCATCTGGATTATTTAAGGTTAGATAAGGCCCTCGAGAGACATAAAAACTACAGACAATTTCTTAGCACAGGTCCCTACTTAGATTGAGGGATCCTAGTTTTATAGTGCGCACATTATCATGCCCAAAGTGGCCAAACCAATCTACATAAAACTATACGTGGGTTTATGGATGTTATAACTAAACGGTTTTCCTCAATAACAATAGCTTTTAAATCTCCTTCGCCTCGAGAGCTCGCGGAACGTAAATATAAACCATCTTCGCTCCGCTAGCTCCTCAGTATACGGTATTTCTGTGTGTGCACTGAAATTGAGTTTTATACAGGCCTCATCCAAGATTAAAATTTATTATTCTACGGAATGTATTTTAGTTTTATAATAATTGTGCGAATTCTGTTCGAATTTCGTGTAAATAATAATTGATTAACAAGAGAACTCGCTTTGTGGTTTTTCTTTGATGCTTTTAGGAATAAAGCTCGGTTATTCGGTATTTATTTGATTCTGAGAAGATCGTTAATAACGGTGTAGTATAAAATATCGTTAAAGGGGAAAACTTTCGCAATAGTTGCATTGTTTACATTCTCTAAGTTATGCGGCGCACGGCATAAACATTTACACTAATATTTCAGCCAACTTTATCGAATACCTTATCAAGTATAGCATCCACTCTTATATTAACAATGACTGGCTTTTTGTGGTAATTTTTTATCAGATGAAGACGGACAGATGCGGCGATTACTTAACAGATTATTATAAACAGCCTCGACGGCAGTAAGATGACACTATAATAAATACTAACGTTGTGATCTAAACTTGGGACTCGTAATACGGAGCAGTCATTTGCGGATACGTTCCTAATTCTGTTACAAATGGCGTATTGCAGTCGCGCAATCAAATCTAAACTTTAACTCCGAGTCATAAGATTCGATATTCAATGTAATTTCCTCACGTACTGCACTCAGAGGTACCATTTGCATACGAAATTGCATTTTAAAACTGGCCATAGAATAAATGTAGGTACGTGTGGCGTGTAATAAGAACTGAATGTGCTGTGGGGTCCAAGAATACGTGTCATAATGGGAGTTTTAGGTCTAAATAATTAAATATTGTTGTTCACACTCGGAGCCTCAATCTATAGCCTGTCTTGATCTTTCTGTCAACATGAGAACAGAAATACAAATTCATCATTCAGGTTTCTGCTTCCTTAGGAATGTAACTTTCTTACGACTGTTAATGGTTTTTTCCTTATATAACGTCATTAGTTTGGCCATCTTCTCCGCCTTGATAAGGTAAACCGCTTCCTAAAATTCACACTAACCTAGAATGCAACGAATGTAATTTATGAGGAAAGTGATACTTTGTCAGAAGTGGGATAAAAATAAATCCACACAATATTCCTCTTAAAAATCTATTTCATATCATTGTAGTACACCAAACATACTATCGTAGACGCCATAAAACTCCATGTTATTCGTGTGTCAGCAAACAATACCATTGGAGACCATTGAAAACAATCCCATTTCTGTTTTACGAGTTCAATACAGTGTAGAACATGGTTTACGAGCGATAGACACTGTAGCCGTACTGTCGCTACCACCGCGCCAGCCGTCTCCTTAGAGAATCACTCAAGGCAACGTATTTACTGCTACTGATTTTTAAATTTTAGTTTCGCTACAATTATAATAATTTGTCGCCTCTTTAGTAAACAATAGAGACGATGAGGATGCATAACTAATGCACATTTGTAAGGTAGAAAACACAAATACTGGATGGATGAGCATTGAGAGCATACAAATAACTTGAAATTTCTAAGTTGTACAAAGAGTTTTTAAAATCAAAATTTGGCCGATATCCTTCCAACTTAAAATGTATCTTCATCCCAAATTTGGTTCGGCTGTCAATAAGTAACAAACAGGCAGATTTACTTCCGCGTTTATAATAACATTTACATGTATACCTTCGCTGGTAATCCGAACAAAGCAGTCTATAATACAATTAGTATAGAGGAGCGATCTAATTAGATTATAATCTAGAATACCTGTTCTGGTAACCGTATCCGAGCGGGCGCCGCCAGCGCCGCCGCGGAGACACCGTGTGTCGCTGCTCGTTCCCACGGGACGCGTTAATATTAATATCTCCTGGTTCGCTCCACTTAGCACTAATACACCCTCGCACTATCTGCTTCGTGTTTAATATAATCTGCTTTTTACACTACCGTGAATAATAAGTCAAAAGGGGTCGTTAAGCTAGTCTGGTTAAGCTATTCTAATTATTTTTTACTTTCTTGCTTAAATGTTGTAAGTGTAGGTAGTTCTTGTAGTGTTATTTTGATTTGAGTAAACAATTTCTTCCCATAGGTTTAGTATTTTTAGCCTAAGAAAAGATGAAAATTTGATGACCGTGTAAATAAAAATTATAGATTATTGAAATTATCATTTTCTTTTACAGGTACGTAACATTAAATCACATCATGTACCTACCCTGAAATTTACCGAAAAAGTAAGTTTGAATTTATTTTATTATTTATCCTCCACCCTTTGATACTAATGTTTTTCACACTAAACCTCTACCTGTTCACCTAAAGATCAGTTCCGACATCAATATTAGCCGAACTCACCTAAGAATAACCATCATAAAAAAGTTTACAAAACTTTAAAACTAGTTCAAATTCAAACCCCACAAGTGGAACAGAACAACCGATGTTGTAAGGTTTCCATATCAAATTTCCTTGGAGCCATTGTACTTGGAGCTCTCAAGATTTATCCTTTATCTCTGTGTTGTCTCACGAAAGGCTATTATTATATTCATGGCGGCCTGCGAGCTGGTCTAGATTCCACCAAAATCATGCATATTGAATCAACTATCAGAACAATTTTCGCATAGGCATAGCACATGACGCTTACTGCAGTTTAAGCCAACTGGTGCACTTGATAAATATCCGTATAATGTATTGTTATGTATGGATATTAACTTTCTCGTGATACAAATTTGTTTACATTTCGCATATTTAAAGTTTATGTGGAGAAGAAGTGAAAATTGTAATAAGTCTTAGAAATCTTTTTTTTTTAAACAAGCCATACAAAAACGCACGTGATACCCAGATATGTCAGAGAAAAGATTACATTTAAAAAAAATGCAGCGTTGACAAATTTGTCTACCAGCGAACGGAGTCTATAATGATTAGTTTCTTATCATAAAATTATAAAATGTAAATACCTCCATTGCAATACCTCCTTATTGTGAATATCAATAGCGATTTTGAAACCGTTGTGTAACTTTAAAGAAGTTTAGTGCTATCCAATTGTGTGCCAAGTCCGGCGCGGGGAGAGTGGGGGGGGGGTCGAAACTTCTAGAAATTTATTCGCATTTCTATTCAAAGAATGAAGGCACTTTAGAGTTGTGTCGTAGTTGCCGCAATTGTAATCACATCATGCTGTTGAAATATTTGCCACTCTCATTTTTTGCCGCATGTCGCTTCAAACTTTTCAGCTTCAGAAAAATAAATATTTGGTTTCTTATTTTTATGTGACTGGGCCCGAGAATGGCGAGTCTTTGGCCTGCTCTACAGCCCAAACAGCTTGACCGATTCAAATATGTGAAATGTCAGTTGATTTGTATTCATTGTGCCGCCAAATTTAAAGAAAAATGCAGTTGGTTTTTTAATTATTTTAGTTTCATAGAAACTCTCGAATCGAATAATTCTTCAAATTAGTCAACACGCATGGATTCAATTTTGACAAAAGTAAAATTCAATTAGCTAAACGTTATGGTTAAGAAATGTTTCGCGAACAGCTTTTATTAATTTGTAGATGCGCCGCCATCTTACTACGAGTCGGTTAATTAGTGGAATTCGGGACTACTGTCAACAACCTCTATTGTAGATCGATTACTAACTAAAGGGCCTGTTCTGTGGTGGAAGTTCAACCATAACTTATTAATTCAAACGACAGAATTCGTTCAATGTCTTTAGTTGGAAGTTGTTACCATAAACGTCAATTGTTTGTAACGGATTTTCGTTTGTTTGATTTCCTTTATTATGAAATTATATCTCATTGTTTTTATAATCTGTGGGTAATCAAGCAGTGTTTACGTTTGCTCCGTATATTTAATTTGTAAAACACTAGTTAAACCGTGTTATATTACAAGTTTTTTAGTGCAAAGTGTAGATAAGTACATTGTTATTATAGTGGAATATAGAAAATCACAGTAAGTTACTTATCGCAAAGGATTTTTTGGAAAATAACTTTTAGGATACAAGATCTTGAACATAAAACTAAGCTAACGATACATACGCGTAAGCGACGCTTCCTGCATGGCGCTTACGACCTTTTAGTCGCAAGTTCATACATACAGTACCGAGACTACTTACGTTAAACCGATTCATTTTGGGAGGTATTTACATCGTTTGTTTTATTATTTTATATAATAATATAACTTACAAAAACTAGATAACAACGATGTCGGAATCAAACACTTTTTGGGACTGTTGCGGACTTCAAGTTATCGATGGGGACACGGTGAAATGCAATTCTTGTCACAGAGGTTATCATGTTGATTGTGTTACATCAACGATCATCGAGGTGCATGGTACCTGCTCAAAGACTTTACTGTCGGAATGGATATGCGCATTGTGTCAAAAGAAGCCCAAACCGAACGACTGCATTCCCGTGTCGGCAAGGAATAATATAACTGTTAGACCCGTGAAACGAGCTGCGTTGAATGTATCGCCGCACAAAGACGTTGAGTCTGTGTTTACCTTGAATGGTGTACGCGACGTAATGCAAGAGATGTTCGACAGAAACATGGAAAATATGTTACTCCGTATTGGAGATCAAATACAAAAAGCCGTTTCTGCAGGTTTAGCGCCGATAAAAAAGGATATCCTGGTCATGAAACAATCATTAACTGAAGTCTCTGGAAGGTGCGATAACCTTGCTCTAAGCCAGGCCCTTACATCTGAAGCTGTAAAGGAACTTCAACATGATTTAAAAACAGAACAACAAGCAAAGCATGATCTATCAATGAGATTGAATCAACTTGAACAATTTGCCAGAAATAAGAATGTTGAAATACAGTGTATCCCAGAGAAGAAAAATGAGAACATTATTGAAATTATATGTGATATAAGCAAAGTTATTAACTGTGACATCAAGCAGGATAATATTCTCTACTGTAGCCGCGTTGCAAAAAGAAACACCAAGAGTTCCAGACCACGCTCAATTGTTGTACAATTTAATACACCGCGTGTTCGTGATACCTTTCTTGCAGCATCCATTAAATATAACAAATCTTATCCCAATGACAGACTGAACACTTCACATATTAAGTTCCCGGGCAATATCAGCCCTATCTTTATCATGGAACATCTCTCTCCAGACAACAAGGCATTGCATGCAGCAGCGAGAGCAGCCGCCAAGGAGAAGGGCTATAAGTTTGTATGGGTTCGCAATGGCCGTGTTTACATGCGGAAAACAGAAACTTCTAACCATAAAATAATTAAAAATATTGATAGCTTAAATTACTTAGATTAAGTTGCCTTACCTGTATCAATTTCTTCAAGTCTTGTTAAGTCATTTTCATTAAAAATCTATTATCAAAACGTTCGTGGTCTACGCACTAAGACGCACAATTTCTATTGTAATTTATGCAGCTCGGAGTATGACATTGTTGTTTTGACTGAAACTTGGCTTCACCAAGGCGTTTTGAATAGCGAGCTTTTCGATGACCGTTATGTTATATATAGGAGGGACAGGGAAACATCAAGCTTCCGCTGTAGCAAAGAGGGAGGAGGGGTTTTAATAGCGGTATCCAAAAGGTTCGATTCAGTAAGAATGAACAGTTGGGAAAGCGACGTCGAAGACCTTTGGGTTTGTGTTACCTTTCCTACGGCGGAAACATATAAAACGGTAGCATTATGTGCGGTATATCTTCCGCCTCCTGTACAAATTTCAATGTTAGAAACATTTGTAAATAGTTGTAATACACTATTTGAAAATTTTAATTACCAACTTGGTATTATTGGAGATTTTAATATGAGTGGTATAGACTGGAACCTTGTGCATAAAAAAATCTCAGATTTGAAATTATCCTCCACTGAACAGATAATTGTTGACTTTGCTTGCCTAAACAATTTAGTACAACACAACTATATAACTAATAATCGCTACAAGGTTTTAGATCTAGTTTTTGCAAACAATTTAAAATGCGTCGTCAATGCTGCTCAAATGCCACTATCGATTGTAGACCCATTACATCCACCTATAACCATAAATATGTTATTTGGGAAAGTCAATTGCTTAAAAACTAATACAATTAACACAATCCCTAACTTTCGCAAGGCCGATTATAGCTCTATTAATAATTTCCTCCGTGAACAAGACTGGGATAATTTATTTAGTGATTGTGTTAATGTTAATGAAATGCTTCAAATATTTAATAGCCAAATTAATAGTAGTATCCAGAAGTTTGTCCCTACCCATAAACCTATAAGCAAAAGATATCCAGTTTGGTTCACAAGAGACCTAATTAAGACCATGAAAAGAAAAGATAAGATTCGATATCGTTACAAAATTTATAAAAATCCTATGGATAAAATTACACTTGAGTCTCTAAACAAGTTACTTTGCCATCTTTTGACCGTGTCTTACAATTCCTATATATCTAGTGTCGAGGATATGATGGGGACAAACATCAAAATATTTTGGTCTTTCATTAAATCCAAAAGAAAAACATCTAGTAGTTATCCGAGCGCTATATCCTATAACGAAATTATTGCATCTAATGGTCCAGATATGTGTGATTTATTCGCAAAACATTTTTCATTGGTATACAACGACGTTGTCACAAATAATTTTGGATACAAATTTGACGTCAATAATATATTTATGGGAGAGAGCTTCTCATTGATAAACATAGACCAAGAAACTATTCACAAGACACTTAAGTGCCTAGATTCAAACAAAGGTGCTGGCCCAGATGGAGTTCCACCACTATATATTATTAACTGTATACCTAATCTTGTTTATCCATTGTATTTGATTTTTAATAAATCTTTAAGCACTGGCATTTTCCCTGATGGTTGGAAATTAGCCAAAGTAGTTCCTATCTTTAAAGAAGGTAATAACATGTTAGTTAGTAATTATCGACCCATATCCATACTATCTGCTTTTGCAAAGATTTTTGAATCGATAGTGACACCTTTAATCCAGCACCACTTTAAGCAAATTATTAGTCCGCATCAACACGGGTTTGTACCCCTTCGATCAACTAGTAGCAACCTTGTTTCATTCACCGAGTTTCTGATCGAAGCAATAGACAACAACAGTCAAGTTGACGCCATCTATACTGATTTAAGTAAGGCTTTTGATCGAGTATCACACAACATATTAGTTGCTAAACTTAGTGCATATGGTATATCAGGACCATTACTGACATGGTTAGATTCTTATCTAAGATTTCGGCTCTTCTACGTTGTAGTCGGCGGATATAACTCGAAAACTTTCAATATCAAATCGGGCGTTCCACAAGGATCGCACCTCGGCCCAATTCTATTCGACATTTTCCTTAACGATATTGTGAACTGCTTTAAAAAGTCTACACCCTTCTTATATGCCGATGATCTGAAATTTGCTAGGCGTATAGATTCTAACGAAGATATAATATTCCTCCAAGAGGATTTGGACCGGCTTTGTGAATGGTGTGAAATAAATTGTATGTCTCTAAACATCAATAAATGTTATCATGTTAAGTTTTCTCGTAAATTACATATCATTCCATCCACGTATGAGATCTCGCATCATAAGTTACAAGAAGTTGACACGATTAAAGACCTAGGTGTCATATTTGATAGAAAACTAACATTTATTCCTCATATTGACTACATTACCAAAAAAAGCTTAAAAATGTTAGGCTTTATCATTAGAAATGGCAAGGTATTTCGCAAAATAGAAACAAAGAAACTGATATACAGTGTCTTAGTCCGTAGCATCCTAGAATATTGTAGCGTTGTTTGGAGACCCCATTATGCCACCCACATTCTTAGAATAGAGAGGATTCAAAAACGTTTTCTATGGCATATTGCAAGTAAAACACCTATGGCACGTAAATCTGTATCATACGAAAATAGACTGAAATTCTACAAAATGAGCTGTCTAAACTCTCGTCGCAAATTATTAGATCTCAAATTTATCTTTAACCTTTTGCGTAATAAGCTTGACTGCCCTGCGCTTTTGAACAGCATCAAAATTAGAGTACCCCGTTGTTACCCTCGTTTTAGAATCTCCACTCTTGTTCCGCCGCTAAGAAGAACTGTATTAGGCACTAATTCTCCAATTGCCAGATTTTGTAGACTAGTTAATGACTTTGATGACTTAGATGTTTTTTGCGATAACTTCTCTAAATTTAGGAAAAAGGTTTTGAAAATGTAATCTTTTCATTCGGTAGTAGACCTATACTTTCTTTCATATCAGGTATTTACCCTCTGTATTTTTATTTTTCTTTTTATATTGTTTTTTAACCACAGTACTTTTTAATTGCATTGTATGTATACATATAGCATGATGTGTTTGCCTGTCATAGGTTGTGCACATAGCATTAAGTCAGTATGTTAAGATTGTACATTGTATCTTTTTGTGTAACAATTGTTGGCAAACCAAATAAACAAAATAAAATAAAATATCCTTACATCAGATGCGCAACAAAAGCCTAACAAAATAAGTCTCATGGAATCACCACATTTAGTATTTACGAAAGCAGTACTTAGTGAAAACGGAGTGAGCATTAAAATTTTGAGTCATATAAAAATGTGGGTCAATGATTTCAAAAGTACTCTTCCAAAAGTAGTCTTGATTGGATCGAGCGAACCTGCGCCCCATTTTACTGCTCATAATTTACAGCAGGATTTATTCGTGCACAACCAAACGTCTAAACATTTTGAGCACAGGAGCATTTTCGAAAGCGGTCGAAAAATGGCGAGTGCGCATGCGCGGTACCGTCGACCTAGTCAGTAGCTAGCTAGCTCGAGTCGCCGGTGTCAGTTCAACTCCGGCTGCCGAGGGGGGATGTCGTGCGGATGGGCGGCGCGGGATGGACGCGTGGCCAGGCGCGTGTTGCCGACGACTCAGACTTCCAGACGTTGAAAACGCTGTTGGGATCCGAGGATGGATGGACACTGGAGTACGAGAAGGATGGTGTTAAGGTCTGGGCGGAGGATGCCGCTCATGGCGCCTTACGAACGGTCAAGGTGTGTTTGGTTTTAAATTTCTACTTGTTAGGTGTTTAAATTAAAATATACACATGTTTGTACTATGCGCTCGAGTTAATTGTGTCGTCGGTGCCATGGACCACACGGAAAGAAAAAATACTCTGAAACAGAAAATAGATATTCAGTTTTTCGTAAAATTTAATACCTCACTGGGATTCGAACCTTGGACCTTTTGATCGGCGATCCGGTATAGTAACCGTTGCGCAAAATGATTCGTTTAAAATATTAACATTGGTTTAAAGTTTCAACACAATATCCATAATTATATACCATCACGCACACATATTTACGATTTTATTTTAAAACATTTTCGAAACCGAACCGAAATCCATATCGTACAACAAATGTCTATGTATGCGTAGTTAGAATTTTACTACTGTTAGGCTCTTTATGTTGTGGTTTCCCGTATCGTCAAGCTTGTCTATGCCATGTTTCAAATTAAGTCGAAAGTTTAATTACAAACTATTAATTAATGGCCTGCACGCTTGCAGTCTTAATGCAACTTTTCAATTTACTGCAGTCTGAAAAGTGCAATGTAAGCGTATTGTTTGAGAATGAAGTTCCGGGAAAACTGGGTCTGGTCATTGACCCGTACCTGGCTCAAGAAATTAATAGAGTTTGTGAAAAGGCGCTGGTGTTATTAAAAAAAGAGATTTTTTATGTTGGCTTAAAAATAATGTTACAAAAGTCATAAGCATTAAAAGATAAATAAATCCCCAACTGCCCCCAATGAGGAAAGGTGTTAATAAGAAAAGTTATAGCGTATGCATACAGCGTATCTCTCACAATGTAGACGAAACTTCACAGATTGACATCTATCAAGTCGTTAACGGTCTAGGACGTACAAAAGAAATGGATACACAAACATACGCTCAAAAAGACTAACCCTTCTATATTCGGGTAATACTAATTGAGCCCGGCCAGAAACCGCACCCAGAACCCCTTAATTGTACTTCCTTAGGTTAGAGGTTGTGAATTCTGATTCAAAAGCGATAACAAAATTTGAAAAGTCTTGAAAGAATACTTATCTTTGAGAACTAATTGGTTCTCAAATTCTCTAAGGGGGTATTCCATATTGTGAAGGTATGCCCCATTTGAACTCCCAAAACCCTCCAGGCTGCGATGATCTGTTGGAATTACTTGAAAGGTTATGAGGGCCGTTGAGTGCAAAGTAGTTTGGGGAATATTGCTCTTTTGAGGTTTTCAAGGGTTTTAAACAGTTAAGTAAAAAGGGACGTCAGGTTTTACGGTTCATTGCTTTACTTTTGTTAATTGACGAAGCTACAAATATGATTTTAAGTTCTAAAACTTACTTACATTTGTTGCCGAAGGGTAAAGTTATTCGAAAGAGTGTATGTCGATTTTTTTAGCACGTTTTCCAGCCTAGACTTTGTCTCCATTCTGCGGGTGTTTCGCTTAGGGAATTTATCTATTTAATCCTTCAGCCTGTCAATACGAGGATGACGTAATATAATTCAGGCGGTACAGACATTGAGTAGTTGCAGTTACCAGCCGTATCTGCGTTGTAACCGACGCCATCGATCGTTAGTTGTTTGATACTACTTTTTATCTATTCCGCACTCCCACTACGCGTCTCTGACCTGATACGAAGCGGCTTGATTACTTTATCTGTCTTTAGAGTAACTATACTCTTTGCCAATGCCGGTAAAACCTCTAATAAACAAAAAACTCGACTGATAAATGGAGGGTATTTAAAAAAGCTATAGCCTATGCCAATTCCACAATGGAGACGAATTTAATGACACTGTTTGGGCTGTAGAAATTGCTAAAGAAAAAAAACATACATACTTATAGACATATGCTCGAAAAACGTTACACTTCCCACACGAATTAGGAAGTTTTTAAAGTATGAACGAGACTGCCAATAATTATCTTAGATGATAAGGAAAAGACCCATGTATAAACTGACCGAAAACATCGTATCTTCCAAGAGTCAAATGAAATTCTATCAAATAAATGGTTGCCCCATGAGACAATCAGACTCAGGACCCAGAAAAGTAAACCATGTTATCAAAATGTGGAAATATTGGCCGCCCGAGGCAATACGTTGAATTAGCCTCGCTCGTAAATTGAATAAAATCCCGTGAGATTCGCGGGATTGAGGAGAATCTAAGGTCGTCCGAGTCTTATAGCCAATGGGTGGTGGACATACTAGAAATGATTAGCAAAAAAACTACAATAGAAGAGACATTAGGGTCTAGTCCTCTATTTAACTAAGCACATAAAGATTGTATCAATCTATACTAATAATATAAAGCTGAAGCGTTTGTTTGTTTGAGCGCGAGTGCTCAGAAATTTCTGGATCGATTTGAAATATTCTTTTACTGTAAGATACTCCATTTATTGGGGAAGGCTATATAACATCACTCTAAGATGAATAGGGGAGGAGCAGCCATAAAATCCAGCCGAATCCTTCCTCGCGGGTGGAGCTGCCGGCGATTGCTACTAATTAATGAATAGATAATTATGTCCCTTTTTTGTCAGCAATAGTAACCAAACATCACACGTAAAAACTATTACTACAATATAGGAAAAGCAAAGACCCACATTGGGATCGCGTCACGGAATAGTGATGAAGGTGAATGTGTGAGCGAAGAGGACAAGGGAGGCCTATGAAATGATGGATTATGTGAAAGATGATATGGAAGTTATGGGAGTAAATGATGAGGTGACAGACTTCAAATGGGATGGAAACAGGGACGAATGGAAGATACGAACATGTTGCGCCGACCCCAAAAAGGAGTCGGAAATAGGAAAAATGATCATGATAATCTCGAATCTGAAAGCCACTGCATAAATATATTTTTTTAACATAATTTTCTTTTTCAACGCTTTCCATTTAGGTTAAAAACGTTAAAAAAAATTGAGGTTTCTACACGTCATTAATTTAAGTAAGAAGGGGTCTTATATTTCGTTAATTAGGTAACGTTGGAAAGCTCTCGGTCGGTTTAAGCTCTTAACGACTATGGGATGCGGTGAGCTTGCGTTATTTACTTTGCCATACTGGCTCGTTATTAGGTGCGTTATCTTTTCAGACTTTTTCGGGTCGGTAAAAAAGGTTATGCTTGTAAATGGTTGAGTTAGCTTAGGTTATGTTAGGGAAATAATTTTGGTTACGTTACTATCAATCGTTCAATGTTTTCGGTTACAAGTTATATTAAATTTTGTAAACGGTTATGGTTGGTAACGTTATTTTTCGTTATAATTTTGGCTTGCTTATTTTTCAGTAAAAGTACATCACTGTTTTGTTTAAGATATTCATTTTATTTTATTTCGTGTTTATGCTGAATACTTCAATGGCTATTGCTGGAGTACGAAACCATTTCTCAGTATTTTCCGTACAAACACCTAAAACATACGAACATTTTGTTACATCTCCGTAATCATCAGTGGAAGTAAACATTTTCCACGAGTTCAGAAAGATATAAACCGCTTAGTAACAAGGAAATGTCGCTGTAATGTAATCTCGGTTCGTGAAGGGCCCCACCGAGATGTTTATCGAAGGTATTATTTATTTAGGTCACAAAGCAATCAACAGTAATTTTCTAAGAACCGGTAGGTAAGTATCTAGTGATTGGAACGTGCTGTACTTGTTGTTAAATAGTCTGTGACTTGTCAGCTTGTGTCGTTTAAAAGCGTTCACGAAGTTAAGCAACTGAAGTTGGATGGTGGATGGATGATAGTTGGTGGTAAGTTTATTGAGTGTTTCCGTGCTTCAAAATCAAAATCAAAAATCATATATTCATGTAGGTATCAATGATACACTTATCCACGTAAATTTTTTGAATCTACCCTCGTTTTGTAAAGGTGCTTTACTACGGAAGAGAAGATACGAGGAAAGAAACTCCTCAGAGGACTCGTTAAGCCATCAGTCCAGATTGCTAT
>DWOX01000028.1:0-16483 GCA_018251315.1 Nastra julia | reverse complement strand
AAGGTTGGGGGCTTAACTCTCATCTAAGTACGGTTAACTATTAACTTAAATAAGTAATTAATTATCTGCGAATCACCACGCAGTTAATAGCTTCTCTGGCCACAAAACGAAGTAATCAACGCCAAAATAACGTGTATCAGTGAGTACAAAAATGCAATCACGACTCCGATACAATTACGTACATATAAGTACAAAATTGAAAGCATTGACCACAAGTAATTGAGAAGTGTATAGTGAAACTTGATTCGACTTTTCATTTCCGATTCCATCGCAACCGTCGAACGAAGTACATAACTATATACCTAATCGATACCTACTTAAACTAGTAGGAACTAGTAATCCTTATTAGAATAACAAAAAACCGTACTGAAAATAATAGAAGGGGTTTAAATAGGGTATGAAAGTTTGTATGAAAGTTCCTTATTGTGAAACATAAAATCATGTAAGATTGTTCAGTTGAATAGTCCAGACCTTGGGAAAGACTATAGGCTACTCCTTACCATGCCGCGCGACATAACCGAATTCCACGCGGGCGGAGCCGCGGGCGATCGCTAGTATTTTGATAAATTAATAAAAACATATTATCAGTCACACAATGGAGACAAATTCAAATGACATCCAGCTGTTTAGGATCTAAAGCGCGAAGAAAAATGGGTATACATACATACATAAAAACATACCCATATACATACATACGCTCAAAAACACTACCTTCCTGGCGCAGTACAGTAATAAATGATTCGAATTTTGAAAACTAAACATGGCAGAAACACATTCATAAACGATTGCGAGAAATAATACAAATTGCTGGTCACAGGGATCGATTCGTTCCATTACATCAGGCCGACGCAAAAACCAAATAGACATTAGGCGGAAGTAGTATAGTATTGGGCATTCTGCCCCACTTGTATGCTCAGGCGTTCGCCTTCGCATCGTGGGGCAGAATGCCCAATACTGTTTTGGTTTTTTAAAGCCAATATCTAAAAAAATGTTTTAGTACTTTTTAGTGCTATAATAAATAGTGTTGTATGTAAAATATTTATTCATTAACAATTGACCCGTTTCACACAACAATCATGAAATTTGTGAAACAACCTCAATCGTTGTCCTTTAAAACAATATGCAATGATGATAATGAAGTTAGTTTTCGTCATAGTGAATTATTACCAAATACAGTGCGATGTATAATTTGTGGACCATCAAATTGTGGAAAAACAAATCTAATGATTGGTCTTCTTATCCACGAAAATGGTTTAAAGTTTAAAAATATTTATGTTTATTCAAAAACTTTATACCAACCCAAGTACATGTTTCTAGAAAAAGTTTTACAAGGAGTACCAAGTATTTCTCTACAGAAATATTGGGGAAATGAGGAAGTAATAAATGTACAAGACGCAAAACCTAACTCAGTGATTATATTTGACGATGTTGCTTGTGAAAATCAAAATAACATGCGTGATTATTTTGCAATGGGAAGACACAAATTCATTGATTGCTTTTACCTAAACCAAACATACAGTAAAATTCCTAAGCAGTTAGTCAGAGATAACGCAAATTTAATTATACTTTTTAAACAAGATGAAATTAATTTAAAACATATTTATGAAGAACATGTTAATAGTGATATGACATGGACAGAGTTTCGTGAAATGTGTTCAAAAATATGGAGTGAACCCTTCAATTATGTTGTGATAAATAAAGATTGTCCTAAAAACAAAGGATGTTACCGAAATAAATTTGACACTTTCGTAGTTTTTGATTAATACTATGGATATTTAAGGCTGTTACCTTCATATTATTTCTATTCTTCAAGCAAAGCTTACACAATCACCACCTATTTTCAACATAATGGAAAAATCATTAAAAAGACAAATCGTGGATGCTGCAGAAGCTGTAAGAAAAAAAGTACGCAAGATGAGAGACCTTGAGGTTGACAATAAAAAAGTGCTGGAATCAGTTTTCAAGCCTGTTACAGAACCTCTTAACTTATTAGCTAATGTTGGTAGACAACCAGCTATTCCACGCGGGATAGAAGACGAAGAAACCAAATTACCTTTTATTGATAATACTTTACAGAATGAAACATTAACAAGTGAAGAATGCGATGAGAGTGCAAACGAATCTGATATAGACAGTGACTCTTCGTATAAATCACTCGTTGGAAATAAAGATAATGATACATCATCTTGGTCAGTTTCTTCTGAAGCACTTGTAGATGTTCCATTTGGTGTAAGTGTAAACTGTGGAAAGTTGATGTTGGGTTCTGCTCGTATAGTGATCAGCGATGATTATATTATCGTTGGGGGCTGCAAGTATCGAAATACACCAGGACTTAAAGAATTGCTGCTGAAAAAAAATGTTGATTTAAGTTTAGTAACAGAGAGTGATATGCAAAATTATAAAACTATGTTGCTTGAAACCAATGCACATCGTCGAGACTATGACCCAAATAAACCAATAAAAAGTAATAAAGGATCGAAATATTTACAAATAATTAAGCCTCTTTTCAAAGTACAAAGTGTAGTTGATGATAAAAAAATTAAGGGGAAGGGACTGCCATTAACGAAACTATGGAAAAATAACGTTGATTTTATATATTGGGATGATCCTAATGAATTGGTGGATAGATTAAAATTATTAGTTGCTTCTCGAGATGCAGGTAACACAGGTGTAGACAATGAAATTATATCTATTATAGAGGAATTGCGTGAAAGTAAGATTATTAATAAATAAACAATTTAAAATGCATGCGTCTCATTTTACTAACAACCTTACAATATAACACACCTCAAAGATGAATGTAGACAAATTCGGACATTATATTCATAAAAGATTGCGTTTATCAGATTTATTTGAGTGTAATGACAATGCATTGGTGAAATCAAAAAGCGGAGATTTTGATTTAAAAACTTCTAGACTGAGAGGGGTTCGATATCCTGTTGAAGCAGATGATGCCGTGAATAAGGATTATGTAGATCAACTGTACACAAAAATAACAAAAGAATTTAATAACATGATTGGTTCCTTACGTTCTAGACTTACGTTAGATGCTCAAACGACCGTGCAAGCGACTTTAAAAGCAAAGGTACCGGAAATTTTAACTCATATGCAAGATAACTTCTATACTAAAGCAGATATAGATAAATTAGTTCAAAAGTCTTCATTATGACGAAACAGCACATTGTAAATGAAATACATAAAATGGCACGAAGGAACTTCCTACGCCGCTCTGTTATCCTGAAAGGTATAGATGATTTATGGCAAGCTGATCTGATGGACATGCACAACCTCAAGAAATATAATAAAGGTTATAATTACATTTTAATAGTGATTGACTGTTTCTCAAAATACGCTTGGACAGAGCCTCTAAAATCGAAAAATAAAATAAATGTCACTCAAGCATTTGAGAAAATACTAACAAATAGTCATCGCAAACCTGCTAACTTACAAACTGATTTGGGAACAGAGTTTTATAATACTAACTTTCAAAATCTTATGAAAACGTACAAGATTAACCATTATTCAACGTTTTCTACAAAAAAGGCTTCGATTGTCGAACGACTAATTAAAACGATCAAACATAAATTGTATAAATATTTTAGCCTGAACGGAAACTATAAATGGGTAGGTACACCAATAAGTATTATATTGCAGTCATACAATAACACAAAACATCGCACAATTAAGTTGAAACCAATCGATGTCAGTAAATCTAATGAGCTTACAGTTAAAAGAAATATAGTTGAGGCACAAAAACATGTGTTTGTACATAGCAAACCAAAGTTTAAAATTGGTGACTATGTTCGCATCAGCAAATACAAACATAATTTTGAGAAAGGCTATACTCCTAATTGGTCAACTGAACTCTTTACAGTAAAAAAAATTAACAATACGAAGCCAGTAACTTATCATATAGAGGATCAAAGAAAACAAGCTATATCAGGCACTTTTTACGAACAAGAACTTCAAAAATCTAACTACCCTGGTATATATTTAATAGAAAGAGTTATAAAAAAGAAAGGAAATAAACTTTTTGTCAAATGGTTAGGTCTACATAATCAAGAGAATAGTTGGATTGATGAAGCTGCTATAGTGAATTGAAATAATAGCTATATAACCTACATTCCTACAATATTTTTTTCATTGCACTTCATATAATGCAAGGGGGAGGACTAGTTAATAATATAATTGAAAATTTACCGTTTGAGCTTCATTTGCCTGGATATAATTACTGTGGACCAGGAACGAAGCTCGAGAAACGTTTATTGCGAGGTGATCGAGGTATAAATAAGCTAGACGAAGCTTGTATGCATCACGACATTGCATACGCAAACCATAAAGACTTACCAAATCGTCATAAAGCTGATTTACAACTATTAAATATGGCAAAAAAAAGACTTAAAGCAACTGATGCCGGTAGAGGTGAAAAACTTAGCTCATGGATTGTGGGCAAAGTTATGAAAGCAAAACTAAAGTCAGGAGCTGGTGTTAAAACGTTCAAAAGTTTCGTATCAAAAATAAAATCAAAGATTAAGAAATTAAAAGTTAAGGATAATAAATCTTTAATAAATGCTGCTTATTCCGCAGCACAAAAACTATATCCAAAAATCCCGAAAATTCGGATTCCACGTGTGATACCCCTACCAAAAACTGGAGGCATTTTGCCTCTAATACCAATTTTTGCTGGGTTGTCGGCTCTAGGAACATTAGCGGGAGGTGCAGCTGGTATTGCAAAAACTGTAAATGACTACAAAGCCGCACAAAAAAATCTAAGAGAAACTGAACGCCATAATAAAACTATGGAAGCCTTAGCGTTAGGTAAGGGCTTATACATTAAGACGCATAAAAATGGTAAAGGCTTATTTATAAAACATTCAAAAAACTGACTAATAAGCTACCTAATCGCCCGCTAACAAATATTGATATCGAAAAGTATGCACGTGACATACCACACTTTCGAGGAGTATACATGAAGGATCAATTACCAAAAGTGCCAAAACGAATTGAATGCGGAATTGTTAACTTGGACGATTCTAAAAATGAAGGAACACATTGGGTAGCTTATGTTAAAATAAACAGCTGTTGTGAATATTTTGATAGCTTTGGGGATTTAAAACCTCCAATGGAATTAATGCACTATTTTAAGAACTGCACTGTTTTTTATAACTATACAAGATATCAGAAATTTAACACTGTAAATTGCGGTCACCTATGTTTAGAATATTTGTGGAGTTATTGGAATAAAAATATATAAAATGTATACTTTTCTTTTATTTTTATCATTTGTAAGATGTCACTCACCTTGTCGATAACTGGGAACTCGTCCACCTTATCATCATTCTACCCTAATACTCTACAGCTTAATGGACGGTATGAGTGCGCCTTATTGCATTTTTCAACTTTTAATTCAATTCCAAATATCGACAAAACAAATAATAAATTATATTATGGTTCCAACGAAATCATTGAAATTCCGGAAGGCACATATGAATTGCAAGATATCAGTGACTACTTAAAATCGGAAATAAAAGATACATCTATCAAGCTTCAATGCAATAACAACACTTTAAAAACTGTTTTATACTGTACGAAAAATATAAATTTTACTAAAGAGGGCACATTAAGAGATGTGTTAGGGTTTAATAATCAAATCTTAGAAGCAAATAAATGGCATATGTCAGAGTTTCCTGTCAACATTCTACCTACAACCGTGATAAGGATCGAATGTGACATTGTGAGTGGCTCGTACATAAACGGAGAACCAAGCCATATTATCCACGAATTTGCACTTAACGTACCTCCTGGTTATAGGATAATAGAGATTCCAAAAAACGCGATCTATTTTCCAATTAACCAAAATAATATAAGCAGCATACATATCAGAGTGTTAGATAATAATAATAGATTAATTAATTTACGTGGGGAAGAAGTACAGCTATATTTACATCTTAGAGAAAAAAAATGATTGACTATAATAAATATGTACCTCTACAAACTCGGGATATTAGTACCACTCCAGCTATCAAGGAAACCAGAGCTCACTCAAAAAAGAAAATAAAATTAACTAAAGAAAATAAGGCGTTCCTCAAAGCTATCGGTTTGTTAAAATGAATATTTTAGATGTTTTATCTGCTCCTACATACGACAACACTGTTGAAGGAATCGAGTTTCACTCTTACAAGCCTTACGTAACGAGTTTTAATAGAAACGATGAAATCCGAATACCCATTAATCAACAGGATCTGTATGTGCTTCCATCAGCAAGCACTCTGTATTTAGAAGGGACTGTAACAGTTACTAAAAAAGATTCTAAAGACGCGGCTTCTAGTGTACATTTTACGAATAATGGTTTACTTTACTTGTTTCAAGAAATAAGGTACGAACTGAATGGAGTAGAGATTGACAAAATAAAGAATGCGGGCATTACTACAACTATGAAATCGTTGATATCAATGAATGAGAGCGAGTCAAAGATATCTAATGCTTGGGGTTGGAATATTGAAGGCACAAAAAATATTACAGGTGGTAGTTTTTCTGCTTCTATACCACTTTGTAATATTATGGGGTTTGCAGAAGATTTCAAAAAAGTTGTCATAAATAGTAGACATGAACTGATATTGTTACGAAGTAACACGAATTTAAATGCTGTAAAACTCAACACCGGTGAAATAGTAAGTGACGTGCAAATAAATAAAATCATATGGCGTGTACCACATGTCAAAGTTTCTGATAAAGAAAGAATAACTTTCTTAAAATTATTAGAAAAAGATCGACCACTCCAGATGATATTCAGAAATTGGGATCTTTATGAATATCCGGCATTACCTAAGACTACGAAACATACTTGGTCTATCAAAACTTCTTCGCAAATAGAAAAACCAAGGTACATAATAATCGGTTTACAAACAAATAGGAAGAATAATGCAAGTTCTGACATGTCTCAATTCGATCATTGCTATATTCGTGATGTTAAAGTGTACCTCAATTCAACCTACTTTCCTTATGAAAATTTAAATGTTAGTTTTGCAAATAACAGAATTGCTTTATTATACGAACAATACACTAGATTTCAACAGTCGTATTACGGAAGACGCTCAGAGCCGTTGTTAAGTGAAAAACAATTTAAAGACTTAGCGCCGCTATTTGTTATCGATTGCTCTAGACAAGCTGATAATCTCAAATCCGGTCCGGTGGTGGACGTTAGGGTGGAAATTGAGAGTGATAACGACATCCCCGACCAAACTTGTGCGTACTGTCTTATATTGAATGATTGTATAGTTGAATATAAACCGCTAAGCAACATTGTGAGAAAGATATCATGAGTTCGAATACTATTATACTAGATGTTCAAGGATTTAAAGATCTGCATAATAATTTTATAGTAAAGGAATTAGCCTTTACAAGTCGCGAATATACACAAACCTTTTTGATAAAACCACCCTATTTGTTCAAATGTTTAACAAATGAAGAAAAGAAGCAAGTTAAATGGTTGGAAAGAAAAAGAGGTATGTTTTGGAACCAAGGATATATTGATTACAGAGAGTTTCGACGCATAATCGTTCCATATCTGGAAAATAAGGAAATAATTGTAAAAGGTTTAGAAAAAGTGAAATGGATAAAGAATCTTTGCGCAAATTGTAATGTGGTAGACCTAGGTGAAGAAAATTGTCCTAATTTCTCTGTGTTGCATAAAATGTACTGTGAAGGAAAAACTAATTTAAATTGTAGTAATCATTTAAAACACTGTGCCTTAAAAAATGTTTTGTGTATTAAAAAGTATTTAAATTGGGAATAGTAATGTGATTTTCTAGTGTACTGTGGATATTTAAATAAAAAGATTAAATCAATATAACATGTTTTTATTTTATTGTTTTGACCCATATTAAATATAATATACAATAATAACTTAAAATCAAAAGTCATTGTCTATTAAACATTTAGATATTTTCTTAACTAACGATTCTGTTTCATCCATGACGCTGTCTATAGAGTCCTTCACAACATACTGCGCACTTATCACAATGTTCTCACTCTCATTATCACTGTCACTTTGAACGTTGTTCTTGCAGAGATCAATGACTGAAATTTTTATTAATTTAATACCTCGTTGAGGTACTCGGCTCATAACAAAAGATTTCGTATGGTTATGTTTTTTCGAAGAGTCTCTGCGACGTTGCTTGGGTTTTTTCTCTTTCGAGTCTTTTATACTGATTGGGGTTTTACAGCGCATTAGTTCGGAGAAGCCTTCATATGGATCCTGTGCATACTGGGTGAACATAAGCTCTGAGTCGGATACCTGAAAACATACAATAATACATTTTCTATATTGATATACACAAATAATCATAAAATAATTAGTAAATAAAATTAATATAGGTACTTCACTTACCGTTGACATGATTACGATAATTTGCTGTTATCTTGTAAAAACCACTACTCAATTCTAGTAATATTACTTAAATAATAAAACACAAACCAAAAATCAACTTTATATATTACTAATAATTGTTAACTTAGCATTCACTCAAACATATAGGTTAGTAATTTGAAAATCATTCTTTCTGTAATGGTATTATGGTTGAATGTACTAAAAGGCTGTAGTATGAATTGCAAACTGCAAGTTTGCATACTATTTAAAACATGTTGCAACATGTACAAAGGCATAGGACAGAAGCCTCCTTTGATATAAACTAATATACTTGTATAATTATGTAACTGGAATAGATCAATGAAACAAGTTCATATTTTTAACAAATTTTATTTAAGTAATACAATATATTTGGAATGATTATGATACATATTTACTTTTATACACTAACTTATTTACTTACATTATTGTTTGAATCAAACTTGAACATCAACTAAAATACAAATTATATTTAAAGTGTTTTTTTTTTCATTTCTGTACATATCTTACAAAGAACAATCATATTTATTACATCTTAGACATCAGTTGAAATTTTCTTAAAAATTGAAGAATGCCCCCACGCTCGGGTTGCAACATTACAAGTTGAAATGAAACGTTTATCATCATTACTTGATAGCGCTACTTTTTTTACACTTTGTGTGAAAATTTCATGCTTAATTGATTTGAATAGAATGTTTTTCCTATGGATTACATCTTTATTAAATAAAACATTCTGATAATCATCGATAGTTAAATCACGTACCACACAGGGCTTTATTCCTTTTGCTCTTTTAATTTCATTACTCGCAGTTTTTAATGAATATAACTTTGACCGCAAACCAACGAATTCAGTAATAAGCGTGCCCCCCATTTCATCTTTAAACAACCCTGGAACTTTTTTATTAATTTGAGGTATCATAAATACATTTTGTATGTTATAGTTACTAGTATCAAAATACTGTAAAAACTTATATTTTAGATCATTGTAGAAATCGTCTGTGTATATTATATAAACAAAAGAATCCGTATCAGTGTAACATAATTGTACTCTATTGCCATAATGAGGTTTAACTACATTATAATGAAAATGATACATGTGCGATTTAGATAGCTCTAAAACAGTAAAGCCTATATATATTGGTTTATCTAAAACTAATTGATCGGGTTTCATTTGTATTGATACTAAGTTTTCGGATAAGACGGATGCACTATGAAAGTATGGATTACTTATGAGCTTTTCAGCGCAGTTAGATTTTTTAGTTTTATTATTTGAGCAATCCCAACAGTTAACTAAATGAACCCTCACTCTTTTTTCGGTGTTTTCTAATGTTTTTCCAAAAACGCTATTATTTAATAACTTGAAAAAATCTTGTTCAAATACAGTTTTCGCGCTTTGCCGTAGTTGCGTATTTAATTCGATATATTCCTTCAAAAATGCACTTTGTCGAAACGTTATGACTCTGTGTACTTTACGTAACATTAATCCATGTTCAAGACATTTCTTTAAGTGAACATAATGAATGACATAGTTATACTTATTATAAAGATTTGCAATAAGTTTTGTAGTTTTGCCTCCTGGCGGTATGCATTTTTCAGGACAAAAAGGTAAGTCATTGTGCAAAATATGAAGGGTTTCAGGGTACAAAAGATCCACTTCAAGTATAAAACCCCATTCTGCGTTGTCTAGGATATTTTCTATGTCTAACTGGTCTATTTCGTTTTGATTTAAAAATCGAAAACCTGAGTGAGGTAAATACTGACACATACTATAGCCGTAAAGATTATTACAATCCAAATAAGTTATGAAACAGTTCGGTTTCGTTGCATCACACGAAGGCATATACTTATTATTAGCTTTTGCATAGCGATGAGAACACATACATAAACCTCCCCTAATTCCATTTTGTATCATTCGCACAATAGACAGATCTGTTATGAGTTCTAGTTTAACTCCTGTCTTTAAAAGCATTGCATCAAACGATAAACTAGGTGCAGTAATATAAAACGCAGGGTCCAGATTATAATACAACTTACAAGTTTTTCGAAAATTTTGAAATATATCGGTAAGTAAAAGTACGTCTGTCTTTAAATATAAGTCTGTATATTCACCCAACGTCTTTATGTTAAATTTGTTCCATATCAATTTAGCGTGGTCATAGTCTTGCTGTGAAATATGATCATTGCTTAAAGAATTGAAAAATAAATATTTTGCAGGTAGTGTTTGTTCCTCATAACAGTTCCAATTGGTTATATAATCATAGGGATAAATGCCTTTTCGTGTGAGTAAAAGAAACTGATCATTATCAGGAAAATGAAAGCGTAAATTAATGAAATCCTCAATTTGCATAGTCTTTGACAGCTTGTCTAAACTAGTACCTAAAAAATGAAATGAATCTAAAAATCTAATCTGTACATATTCGTTATCCTTGATATGCATATACTTCGAAAATGAAATATATTTTTCTTTAGTCTTTGGTATGATGTTTAATTTCCCCGGCATTTCGCCTAATTGTTTAATAAACAAATGACAATCATAACCTGACAAATTATGAAAAAATATTGGTATAAACATCGGTGTCTTATATTGTAAATTACAATGTCGATGGGCTGCACCACGATATAGACCAGTAATATGACAATGATCTCTAACTTTATTATTCCATAACAGATTTTCACATATGTGACATCTGCTAGCATTTTCATAATCAATAACGTCTTTCTCAGAAAATATAATGGAGACATTTTGAGTCAATATATTATAAATTTTCTTAATGTCTTCAGTAAGGAAATCTATAAATTTGGACACACAATCAACTCCACGATACGTCTTAAATTCATTAAAATTGATATTGCACGATGAAACAATATTATATGCAAAAGCTGAAGGAATATGTCGTTGTAACCGTGACGTATTGGCGGTGTCAGATTCATGGTTGGAAACAGGTTCAAGTAATGTTTCGAAATCAGCATAGATAGTGAATGGAACGTTTTGTTTTCTGTTATAATTTTTAAATTGTAAGTATGTTCCTTTTTTAGGCAAAATAGTAACAACCCCACCACATAAATGTGACTCAAATTGATCTTCAGAAGGAAAAAACACTAAACAGACTTCGCAAAAATATAGCTTGCCGTGATGCTTAGTTATTTGATTTTTAACGAGACGTGGTAAATCTTTAATGAGGCAGTAATGAGATGAATGACTATTTTCTAAAAACAATAAGTGAATACTTTTGGAATTATGATTGATTTTATCGGGTCGATATAGAGGGCCCGTTATAGTCTTGCTATGCTTCAAACCATATATGTAAATATTTAAGAAAGGATTATTTCTTTCAAAAATATTTATATCTGAAAAAGTGATTGGAAATGAAATATCATTTACATTCAAGACGTCACGAAAATGAGGGTATGATGTGACTCTCTCAGGATGTCGAGTGGTTGGATATAATGCAGCAACTACACACCACAAAAAACAGTATTTGTCATCGTTTTGAATATTTAAGCATGCCTTTTTATTCTTTATAAATTTAGGTAAATCTATAAAACGTGATCCACTAAGAGGTTGATATTTGTTAATATTAATTTCTAAATGTGAATTATTCAGAAACGTCCAACCACTATCTCTTTCTTGAAACTCTTCAATTTTATTTAATAGTGTTGATATAACTTTTTCGTACATGGATTTGAAATTGTAGTTCAAATGAAATACTAAATTTTTTGTTGCAAAAGATTTCAGCTCTCGCAGATCATTCTTTAGTATTAAAAAGAATGCAAACAGTTCAAAATTAATTTTAATACAATGATGTTTTTGAAGCGCGCTATCTATTAAAGATTTAACTTGATCACAAATAGTTTTTAGAAAACATTCAGGATATATATTTGCTTCAGTCTTGGGTATAGTAATCCGATAACTTGTAATACGGCCTTTGAAACAGGAATGTATGATTTCAACGTTATCATTGATACGTATAGTACTGTTATTTTTATGCTTATTAGATCGCAAATGACTAATCCAATAACGAGTATTTACATCAATGTTGCAATCCGAACAAAATGGCATTTTCAGAATCACGATAACAATACTATAAATCAAAAGTAATAAGTTACCTGCTCTAAAAGATTAATCTTCACAAAAATTAATGCAATCAGGTTTTCGAATTTTCACGCCTCCAATCGCCAATCAAGTAGGTATGTAATACAGTCTATTTGCAAACGATGTTCCTGAAATAACATAAAATATATATTTTTTAATAAATATTCAAGTTCTTTCTGGCATGTTCTTTTTAAGAACTAAGAAAGTACATGACCATATAACAAAAAATGAAACATTATCACGATAATTTGAATGTAACTACAAATATATTCACTCACCGTATATTTACTGTAATAATTTCTTCTCTGTTAATGTATTTCTGTTAAGGTATTTCTCTCAAGGAGTGTAGTATGTTTAAAATTCAATATTTTGCTTGACACCGTGGGTCTGCTGATCTTCACTTTTTAATAAATAGTTATCTGAAATTTAAAATCACAATTATTGTAATCATTCTGATAATAACTTAATTAATAACATAATACTATAGCATAAGTACAACTTTTTTAGATAAAATATTATTTACGCACAATAATTACCTTATAGTATCTTGATAGCACTTTTACAACCACTTTAAATATAATTTGTATTTAGTTGATGTTAGTTTCATTTAGTAAGTTTCATTTAAACGAAATATTATGGTTCGTTATACACATTTTTTGTCGTAAGTAATAGCGATACCTAAGGAGCGCTTTGGCAAAAACAAAAGTATCATGTTAACATTATGTCGCAATAATTTCAAAACGGTAGGTTTTCTACAAGATTACAATTTTAAACAGGGTTGACACTTGTCAATTAAAATATCATTATTATTCTCTGCGACTAATTACTGTAACAAAATTTGTTTACTTATATATGAATTAGAGCTCGTTGGAGATCTTTTAAACTTAATGGAAGTATTAGTGGTTCACGTATTATTTATTGATCATAATTATTATTTAATAAAATTATTTTCTTTTATATTATATCGAAATGTAATTACAGTAATATAGGTATGAGACAAGTTTAATGTTTGATTACGTTTTCTCATACATTTTTTTATTTACAAAACTTAATTTGTGATGTGATATTTAACTATTGTCTGTCAACCCTAAAAAAAGACAATATAATGCAAAAAATAAAAGATTCATATTTCAAGCACAAATATTGTTATTGCTTATTCAAAATTGTTATTTAGCAGTTGATATCTTACTATGCGAATTTGTTTATGGATGCCACTTTCACATATTTATTGTACAAATGTAGTCGTCATTCCTTACATATAATGTAGTATGTATGACATTTTTATCGACAGCCCTGTCATTTTCGCTGCGTTACCAAATTTACAACGATTCACAAAAAATACTTAGTTATAATTTTTAGAAATATTATACGTACAAAGAAGAAATATAACCTTTCTTCATTGATTATGTTCAATATACCTTACATTCAATTTAGCAATTTACTTGTCCATTCTGACTTATAAACTATCGTGTTGGAGAGCTCGATATTACTTCGAATTCAAATCAGCAAGCAAGTGCTCTACTAATTTGCTATCCAGGACACAAGTAATAGTTATATCTACTGGTGTAATTCTACTTCGACTGGCTATCATTGAAAATGTAAGTGAATTATGTTTTATTTTCTTGTTTAAATTTAGTTCTACAATTTATATTCATTTATGTAGTCAAAGATTTTGTCATTTCTTCCATTAGCTTAACTTACAAATAATTATTAGAATCGAATTCAAGTACAATGTCGAGTACATTTCTTACTAGTTCACTGTAACTAAACAAATCTTTACTTAAACATTTTTTCATTCATCATTATCATTAAAGTGATTATCGTCCTCCTGCACAAACCCATTTTATTTGGTCTAGCGTTATTATTTCAAGAGACATTTATTAAAATTTTCTTTATATTTTACAGGTCAGACTCTGAGTGTGATCAACGTAATAACACTACAGGTGATGAACATAGCGTCGAGCTCCTTAGAAAACCTACAATCAAGCGAAAATCTACTGCGGTTAAGAAATCCATTGATAGTATAGGGTAATTATTATTACATTTATTTATTACTCTTAACTTGTACATATTTCAACTTTTGCTCTACTTTATACATATTTTATGTGATCAATTTATTTCATGTTGCGTTTATCAAATATTTCTTTATGTTTCGTATCAATGTATTATTTAATTCATAGTAACACCCTAAAATATAACTTCGTAAATCGTCGTCAAACAAGTCAAGTGTCTAACTAGTAAAAACGAATTACCAACATGACACTCATACATTTTTATACTGAATTTATTGTGATATGTAACCAGTAATCAAAATTTTAATGATATCAAAACCCTGGTGAACATATTATCACGTAGTTATAATAAAAATAACCATTTTATTTATGTTTGTTTCAGAAAGAAGTCAAAGTCTGTGGACATATTTAATCTTAGTCGTGATGACGACAAATCCAAAGGTACTACGTCAACCACCGCGCTGTCCTCATACTTCGTCAATAGGGTTGCGAACGGCAACGAACGTCGAGTAATCAACACGACGGGAGACTATTATGTTGATTTGAAAGTGTATCACACCGACGATGCACGCACTTCTGATCCACTAGATCTATGGAAGAAAGCGCTAATTCGGATAAAATTTCGAACAGGTAACGATACGCCGCAGTGGCGTAAGCTTCAATCACTAGTCCATTCAGTGGATGCGCTGTGCGATGATCAACCTGCATTTTTAGCAAAATAATATTGTTCATATAATCATTTGTATATCTTGCTCCATTTGTAATAAAATATAATATTTTTATTCGCAAGTAGAGCATACAGCGGTCGCAGTCAAAACGGGAGGAAAGCATTTCCCTGACACGGTTCCGCAAGGTCGACGGCCGCGCCACGGCCGCGGGCTGGCGGCACATGTCCAGCCAGTGTTTCATAGAACCCACGGTTAAATGGAGGGCTACAGGTGGTAAAGACAACAAATCATTAGCTACGATATGCTTCAAATACAATTAACTTGTGAAAACGCTAACTCAAACGAAAAGCCTAATCGGAGCCATCAGACTGGATGAGGAATCCATACATTTCAATTGTGTTAGCACATCCTGACATGCTCTAGATATTCCTTGAAAAAAGCTGAGTTATTCTGATTTAGAAAGTGACGGCTCATTTACAGATTTTTTTATTCCCATTTCCAAGCCACCATCAACTTTAACGTGTCGATTGACGAATGTTTCCGTACGAGTACCGAATCGAAGCGGTGGTGCGGATGAGAATTTAACTTATCTCCAGTATGAATGGTGCGCTCGCAGTACGCCGCCGATTACTATAACTCGGCCACAATCGCCGCCACTGAAAGATTGTATCGCACTTAAGTGGTAGCAAATTTGCTCGGAATGATATTGGTACCGTTTAAGATTACAAAGAAACTGATGGACTATATTATTTCAAGAAAACCTTTACAATACATTACAAAAATATGCCTTGACAGCAAAACAGTGCAAGGAAAATATTTTAAGAATTGACTCATTAAAAACTCATTTAATATTCAGTCCAGAATCGTAACATGAAACTTTATAGTCTTGTATGTTTGTTATATTTCAACATTATTGCCCATGAACTAAGGCAACCTCTCAATACCACTTGATTGTGACTCTCCTTGGCTACTGACATACAGAAACTGATACTAATGTAAGGGGTAGATACATTTACAATATTAAATGTTTTACAAGATGTTTGTGTCATCAAATTGTTGCTCTCCTTGACCACACATCAAAATACTCTGCTTCTCTTTTAAATGAAACGAATTAACGTTATAAACGAACCAACTTGTTATTAATGTGCTTTTTATCGATGCATTCAATCTAACCTTTTTCGGTACAGCCATCAAAATGAAGAAATTTGCATGTAAATACACAATCTTAAATGCGTATCGTCTCATCGAATGATAGATATAAAATTTATCATCGATCTGGACTATAAACCTGTACAGTGCGTTT
>DWOX01000027.1:0-16645 GCA_018251315.1 Nastra julia | reverse complement strand
TGTGCTTTAACACGGTACATAAACAATTCTACAGGCATGTCACGTATTGACTTTGGGACTTTGTTATAGAATTGTACTTACTTCAAGTCCCATAAACGATCGCATCAGTAATATGACTTAGCGTTGTCACCCAATAATGAAGAAGTATGTTGTAAAGAAACCACTAATAAATATTCAAGTCACTGTAAATAATATTAGTAATATCATATTACCAATAATGTTATCCTTGAAGAGATAATACTACAGGTAAAACGAATTTATTCGTCAAACAAATTAATTTTATTTAAGAACATAAAGAGATTACCTTTCGTAATGCCTCAAAAAACGTTGTAAGTTTTGTCGAGATCTTTATAAGAATTTCAGTTTGACGTAAGAAAGGAAAATTTCCTTTGAAATTATTCGTTTACCAAACTTAAAAGCGATATAAATTTACTTGAAACATGAATTCGTAATTCGCATTTTGTTTATTTCGTATTATTTGGTAAGGTAATTGAAAAGTTTTGTAGGTAAGTTGAAGTTTTATAGGTAAAGTAATTGAAAGAATCATTATACCGATCACTTGAGCTCAATTTTTTGTCGTTAAGAAATTGTTTCAAGTAATCGGATTCGACATTTTCACCTTACCTGTTATAGTAAGGTAAGAATGTAGTAATAAGTAAGATTAGGCATAGGATGGTATGTATGCAGCCATTATGGCCTGTGAAAATGCAACGTAGGATTTGAACAAAAATGCTCTTTACCCTTTTTGAACGTTACAGCACTCCGTGAAAATGGACGGTGAAATGAAAATAGAACAAATAATGATAGCCGAAATATGTAAGATTGCTACGAATCAAGCTAGTATGAAATAAATGTTGGAATGGAATACGCAGAATGCAGAGATGGAATTTGAATATGCAAAAGATAGACAAGATGATGATGTTGATGACGATGCAGAACAAGAAGAAAGAAAAGAATATGATGTATTGAAACAAGAAGAATAGTGAAAGTACCCATGATCGCGTTAGGCAGTTATTAGTATCCATGATTCAAAGTAGGTATTTCCGGGTTCTATTCCAAACTGAAGCTGATAATAATGTTCAAGTCAAGAGTTTGGTATCCGTCAAAAAGTGAAAGTAGCGATGAATTAACTTCATCTGCTAAGTTATTTAGAGAGCATAGAGACATCATTGAAACGGCCCTTAAATAATTATAATTCGGGGGTATAAAAGGAGTAATTTTTATGTCTTAATCAACCTAGTGTACGTTTCTTATCAACAAATAAGGCGTTTATTCCTTCCTGTTTGGTAATGGTTGGAACTTTTACCATTAATGACCAAAACAAATATTGCTAAGTTGTTCCCAGCAAAATATGTATTGTGTACATGCCGACACGTAGTCTTTTCTTTATCGACAAAACAATACGCAACACTACTTTGTCCATCAATAGCTGTAAGTTTTACTTTGATACAATATCACTAAAAATTTCATACGAATATCGCCCTTAAATCCTTTCACATTTACAGTTCTGCTCAATTAAAATTCAAATGCTCTGTGGACTATACTGGAGGGAATGGGACAGAAAATATTAACATTTTCAAAGTTTGAGTGCATTTTGCTACGGCAAGCGAATGTAAGCTTTATTCGTAAGGACATAAGTTTTAATGAGGACAGGGTGTTTCAGTTCATTACAAAATGAAATGTCTACTAGGTATAGGTACGGCCGCTACGGCGCATGCGTGCTCGTAGCCTATACGCCAGTGACGCGACGACCGCCATCGTAGGCGCTCGCGTAGCGCCGCCACGCGGCAGCCACAAGCAAATATGTAATTCAAAAAGTGAACGTTCGATTCATTAATAAACTACCCTCATAACAGATTATTGTGATTCCGAGATTTACGTGGGAGTTGAATGGTTCTCTGAATTTTTAACGTAACAGTGACAGTGTTGTAAACGAATGTAGGTGAAAACAGAGCTTTTGGATTCAGGTTCGTATTAAATGACTTTTTCGCGTGTTTTGTTAAAACTATTTGTGTAAAAGCCTACCGAAAGTGGTGGCGGGTTGTAAACTTTTATTAGATGTTTATCGGTGAATTTACGCGAACTGCACGATACAGCCTTCGCGTACGTAAATGAACAATTGTTAAGACTTCAGGCATAATTGTTCCTGTATTTTCTAGGTCATGAGGCAATTTTTCTAGGCATAGTATTAAGTAGCGTATTTTTTAATATACTCGTACTGCTCCATGGGATTGGTAAGTAAAGTTTTAGTTTAATTTAGAGTCGTAGGTAGGTTAAGTATTATTTAAACGCAGCTATCACTTGTAGCGAAATGAATGTAATAAACATATTCATTGTACTATGTATACCTCTTTATAATCGATTTAATAACTGAAATGAGATTATTTCTATATTAGGTAATTTAGCAAGTAATCACGTGTTTATAGTAAGAAGACAACTCAAAAATATTTAAACAAAAGAAAAACTAACAGAGAAATCATTCGATTAACAAATGAATACAGTTACTTGTAGTAATGAATTGAAAAGGAAATTGTAACAAAACCGGCGACTATTACAAAAGACGAAATTAAAGCTTTTGACGAATTAAATAACAATCCTGATTAATTGATTAAAACTAAAACCAATCAAGTTATTAATAACGATCAGATAATGAATCAAGCAATCGTAGAACGAATTAAATAGTCATTGGTATCAAAGATACAGTATAATAATACTTTGGTATTAAAAGTATTAAAAGAACAAATTTTTCAATCAATCCAAATCGATCTCACGGGACATAGCGTTCTTTATGAGTATTTGACGTTTCCTGTGAAAATAAACTTGGGAAATCTAGAGTTTATTTTTATTATCAAGATTTAGTGGTTCTCCCAATCGAGAACCGGTGACAGCACATTTTGTTGAAATCTATGAAGTTGAAGGTTCTATAGTTTGCCAAAGAATTCTTTGTCCAATTGGGCATACATACGGTCCAAAAACATTAGTCACCTGAAATAGTAGGGTAAAAAATAACAACAGTAAGTAAGAACACGCACATATATTATTATTCGTGAGAAACTGCTAAATTGTTCGCAGATGTTCCTTACCTATAACCGTTTAGTTAAGACATCCTTTACCCTTGTCATTCTGTAAGACTCGAGCTTAATGCGAATCCAGCTATAATTACTCATTGGCTAAACAACAAGTATTGGCTTCAACCCATGAATGATCCGCTACTGACCACGGGTCCTCCTTGTAATTGATTAGGCGTGCAAAAGGTTATTTTAGTGAACTTTAGCGTATATCGCTGGCTTTAGATGAAAATTTACTGGCCAACTCAAGTGTCGAACGACTATCATTGTAATAATCATCATAAAAACTTGTCGTATTATCGAAATTCGACTCGTAAAAAGCTGGACCAATTTCTAAATCTACACAACTAATAAGAGGGAGTATGATTTAGGGCCACAATCGGAACCGATACGTAATTCAAGGGACCAGTCAAACTAGTAACTAATTGAAACGCTGTTGTAGTAAAAAATGACCTATTAGACATCATCTTTGATTACTATTTACTAAAAGATGAAAACTTAACATCAGGAGTACCTGATGTGGAACAGTAAAGGATCACCCAAAAAGAGATAAAATATATTGCAAATTAACATCTGCCCGATGTAGTAAAACTATTGTATAAGTTAGAAGACGTAGCTTAATTAATAAACCAATTACATAGTTGTGATTAATTTTATACTCAGCATCAGCATCAGCAATCTGACTATGACAGGCGATCAATCAACACTAGAAGTGTATGGCGTTCTATCAAATGATGTTGGTGCTACAATGTTATACAATTTGTTTTTGTTAATAATCTTCAGTAGAATAGAGAGTATAGTTTTAAATTTTTGTATCTATTTCAAAATCTTTGGTATGCTCTACTACATGAACGACTTGATGGATATAAACAAGTGATGTGTCAATAGATTATTTTTAATTTTAAAAGTGGCTTACGCTTTTTTATTACAGCACCTCAACCCTTAAAAACATTTTTTGGGAATCGAATTTTTTTTTTGCCTAGTTTTTATTTCGTTACTTTCACGTTATCAAAATCATTTTTTCACAGCTCTGATCGTAATTTTTTCCGTAACTATTCTTGTTAATTTTACAAAACGGTCGAAAACCGTACAGCAGTTGGAAATAGGACGCGCCTAGAGCTAACGAGTCTCTATTCAACTGACTCGCGAACAAAATGATTTCTATGAAATAATCAGTCGGCGAAATTATCGCTCTTATGGACTGATGCAGTAAGATTTTACTAATTGCAGTAGGGTATAAGTTATATTCATAGTCATTTCAATCTGTCAGGGTATCAAAAGAGTTTGTAGGGTCTAATTTCAACCCTACAAACGATCGCTTAGGATTAATATACCTAGATTAAATAGTGTATATAATTTTTATAAGCCTGTCCAGTATCTAACTAAGTCTAAGCAGGTTTTCAATTAACACCAAAGTATTATATTGAAACCAATAAAAGTATAATTAAAAACAAGGACTATCTAGATATTTGACTATTTGGTTTGAAAAAAAAGTAAAGTTGAAAATAGATAATTGCTTTAATTGTGTAATCGTTCATTATTCACAATAGAATCTATAAATATCTTTCTATTATTAACACTTCAATACGCACACTATAATTGGTTTGACGTAAATGACCTATTGTTGTGCCCATTAATCGATACTGTTTAAACTATAATGGATTTCTAGAAAATATGATTTCTTTTTAATAATCTCGACTGTATGTTGCATGTGGAGTTTGTCAAACTTAGCCGGTGAGATGTTGTCAATAAGGATGAGGCCAAGCCAAGCAAAGAATCATAAGATGCATCATGTGATGAATTAGTCCACCTTGGTAAAAGATAACATCCTAAACCCGACAGTTAATAAGTTTATAACGTAATCAAAGATGTGTAAAGACTATCAATTATAACCAAAATACACACAAGTTAAGAGGCCAATGAAAATCTGTGGTTTGTGCCAAACCTAGTGGAAAACAGAGATGACGTCAGGCCGATAATGTTCTCAAATTGAACGGAAACAGATCATCTGCACTTCCCTTACCACTCAATCCGTTTCATTGACAAGCTGTTTATGCTCTACGCTAATATTAGAGGGCTGAATATCATCGCAGTGCCAATAAGAAACGCATAAACGTACGTTTCATTTGTTTAGATGATAATAATGTAAGTTAGAATAAGTGAGAATTCTGGATTTATTTGATACAAAAATTTGGATTCGAGTAGCAGAAAAGGCAGGATATTAGACATTCTGGATCGCGTGAAGTAATGTTTTTGTTAGTGCTTCTATTGAGTAGTGATAAAATGTTTAATTTGACAATCTTCTTTCTATTAAAATATCTCCACATGTCTTAAGCGACATCTTATCAAACTTGTCAAACATTTGTAAATGTAGGGAAAGTGATATTTGATGCCAACTATCACTGTTCTTTCCCTACTTTTATCATCAATAAAAGTATTAAATAGGACATATTTTTTACGCTTAAAATAAAAAACAAAATGTAACCCCAAATCCCGGTTTCACGGTACATAGGTTCAGCCACCTACATTTTGCTCGTACGCAATATTGCCGCGTCATCAATTTGCGTTTCATTGTCTTTTATATTATTCAGTTGGCAATTAACCAGCTGTAACGTAGCGTTCACTGTCATACTCAGTTTGTTTCCAATTCGTAGGATCCCAGGTTAAGTAACTGCAGGCGTGGTCAGTTAGTGGCAAAATTTCTTGAGCATTTCCATGCTTAAGATGGCTCAATAAGCCTGGATCATGGTTGTTAAGGATGACAATTCTTAAGTTATGTTCCAGCCCTCGAGTGGCATAAAACTGCTCATCTCACTACTTCGAGCAGTCGAAGCCGGCAACTTCAAGCAGCTGCTTTTGGTTTGTTCGCTATACATGAGCATCATGAAGCAATCTTTTCATACAATCGCACACATCACCTACTTCAAGCTCCCGGCAGCCATTGCTTAAACCAGTCCGTCTATCTTATGTCAAAGAGATCCCAATAATATATGAAACGTTTGCCAATCCGCATTCATCACTGACCTCATTTGTCTTGCAAACCAAATTAGCAGAGTTTAAACGCATACAAAAGCACCGTAGAATGCTTTCATCGTGTATTTCGAGCAAAGCAATAATTTCTTTGAATTCCGAATTGTAAAACCGTGACGATTCAACGAAATGATCCGATGAGGACGATTCCAGACCGATTTCTCTGAAACCGAAAGCGATTTGCAATTGAGCGCTCCAGCGATCCTAGCTAACGGGTCGTTTTATCACGATTACGAGGATAAAAGACCTGAGAAAATACTGTTCGATTGTAGACGATTGGGAATATGACCTCATCAATATAGTTAACATATAAAACAGTCAATAATCATATAGTCAAATCTAAGTCTTATAAGACGTAAAATACATAAATTTTATTAGAAAATCTCTCTTTAACTCCTTAAATATCATCTACGCTACGTTTCACTGCATGTATCGTAATGAAACTAACATTAAACAAATCGTCTTTTTAATACAAATTTAAATTCATGTTCCAAATTATTTATTCGTCCTAAGAAAAAGATTAGGGGTAAAAAAAAATATAATACAAATTACGTAAAGACAAATCTGATTTGATGATTTAAAAAATTAAATGCCTAGATGAGACGCAAGGCTTTTCGTCAGATCCGTACGACGCGTTGACAAGGCTTCAGATGTTATACAAAGAAATAAAAACCTCCCACGACCGCGGCTTAAGACTCCCTGATATAGTGGGCGTGTCTTTGACAAGAGCCCACAATTCTACCAAAAATTTAATGAAGATGTAACATCAAAAGAGGTCTCTTGCAACGTGAAACGTTTCGTGTTAAGTTATTAAGGAACTTGTCTAAACATTAATTACTTAATCTTACACAATAAGACGTTTGATAAGGATTCTAAATTCTGAAGCTAGTGAAATAGTTGGGAAATTTGTGTAGTTTAATTTAGAAAACTTGACATTGATGAATAAATTAGCCAATCAACAAGCACTTGGGAGGCAGAAAGAGAATAAGTTCATAATTATAGGATAATGATTGAAGTCCAAACAAATTGATAATTTTCTAATTAGGAAGTAAGTAGGCTACCACTAATTAATCCAATTTATTCATTAACTAAGCAGCAACAATAAAATCAACTGATCCGGCTGTACTTCGTGTTAAATTAAATCCTAAAACCTAAAAATCAAAATCAGGTAGATCATTACCTCCAAAATAAAATTACTAAAACTTTACAATTTCCGTTTTAGTATATGCTCCAAACAAGTCACCCGAAACATTGTTAAAACAGTTCCCTATCGATCCAGTTGAATCCGTTCTGTGACCTAAATTACTGAGCCTTGAAATAAACGTGGTTGTGAAGAAAAGTAGCGATTAGTTACTTAGAGAGCACAACTTTATTACTTATATCAACGGAATGCATGACCAGAAAAAGGGTATAAATAATGCAGACAAACTATTAGCGGTAGATGTATCCTTTGATCCTCGTTTATAACTCACTAGTCTGCTTCGGTTCTGGAATCAACTTTATTAGTACTTATTTAGGTTTCTTATCTTTAAGGTTTATCCCAAAAGGTTTCATTTTGTGACGATGGGCACGAAATTTGTATTCTATTGTAATCAAGTCTTCAAGTACCCTTATGATGTTTCCCGTTTCAAATTCTAATGATAAATAAGAAGTAGGTTGATGACGATGGAATTGTTCTTAATGATACACTTGCAGTTTCGTATTTTTTCTATCCAATTAAAATTAATACCAAGATTGTTGAGGAACACAAGTACGTATTCATTTTTGATTGGCAAAATATATCAATCAGAAGATATTTGCGTTCTTCAACAAGATTATTCCAATTTTTTCATCATGAGAAACGATATTGTGGTTTATTCAGCTAATCCTAGGTTTTATTTTCGGGGAGCGGCTAATGTCCGGAAGGCTTGTGTTCAATTGCGATAATTGTTTCGGCTTTCGTCGTCTTAACTTAGCTTTAGCCAAAAGTCAGTGGTCAAAAATAAAGAAGGAAATGTAGGAGAAAATAAAATACATTTTTAATTATAAGGACACTTTTGGTGTAAACACTTTTGGTCTCTCAATTGAGAGAAAGAAAAAAAAATATTTGACGTAATAACAGCCGTGACATTTATCATTTGTCTGCTTCAAATATTTTTTTGGTTTGATAGTTGACTAACAACTAGCACATAATTCTGGTTTGGTTATAATACTAAACAGCCAAATAAGAGTTCTCATACTGAATTTTAATCTTTCACAAAGGTATATTAATTCTACCATACATGGTGGAATACTTCCAATTCTGAAAATAGTCCTGAACCCAGCAATAAAAAAACAAGTTTTCAGAAAGATAATCATTGTCATATTATGAAATAAATAATTAAAATTCTAGGCCTACCGTTCATTTCATGTTATGTAAATTTTATAGTAAACATCGTTTATTGATCCATACTAGCTCCAACAGTGTATAGTTATAAAGCAAATCAATAAGCCGTCTAGTTAGTTTGCGTGCGGCGCGCTCATAAAAAGCATGCGATACTTGTATCTACTTGTGTGCTGTGTGCCCCAATTCGAACATATTATCAGTCATCATCGATTTTGTCTATCAATATGTCGCTTTTCATTGTCCCATAAGTTTGTCATCACTTTTACTGCTTATCTTATTTCTGCATTCACCATTATCTAGCCTATTACTTACTTAGTACCATTCTTCATGACTAATGTCGTTAACAACTCTATCCAGATATTCATGGATGTCACCACTTACTATTTGGTGACGTTCGCTTAATAACTGAGTTATAAACTAATTAGGTTTCTTTCTAACTCAAAATTGTACCAATTCAAGCTTTATACTTCGTCTTCTGTAAAGACCAACAAAAAGATATTACGTGAAAATTGGAGCTGCAATACCCCACGGGACGATGCGGAATTTATGACCTCTATGTGATACCAGCTCCCAATGGTGCAGTAAATCCTGTAGTATGGTAGTTTGATACCTGGTTTCTTTTTTATTTCCTCATCTTTAGACTGACACCATTCCTTTAACTCTTTTACAAAACTCGCTAATAAAACGTAGTGTTTTCACGATATTTTTTTCTGGAATGTAGATTATAATTAAGTAGGTGGACCATTTAATATTGAAACATTGAATATCAAAGAATTAGTTCCTCTAACTCTTTTTTCTATTAAGTACCCCCATTACATTACTAAGAGAATTTATAATTTGATCCTAAGAATCCTGATCTACAATTTGTCGAATTCATGACATTAATCCAATCAAATTGCATACTTAAGTCAAGGTATTACGGTTCACTGTTTTATCACCCATAAACCAGTAATTGTTGATCAGTTTCAAATTGAATTCCTAGTAAAACGACCCGACTACGATGTTCTATGTTCGTTAGCATTAAATGATTAAAGTTTAATTGACTTCGAAAGGGATTAGGATTAGCTTAACGCTCAGTTGTAACGCCAGATTTAATATTAGATTAATTCTAATCCTTATTTGAATTAAGTTAATACTCATGACCTCACTCGTGTGGTCAATTGAATCCGGTCTAAATTAGTTCAGTGTGTGTGTTTAACAATCAATCAATGCGTCATATTTGTGATGATGGGATAATAAAATCTATTAATTTAGATTGAGGCTGATTTGTTTGTGTTGATTCTTAGTGTATCTTGGTATATTTTTATATCGTAAAAATGGTTTTTCCCTCGGGATATTCAATAGAAGACCTACATTAACATGTTTATGCTACAAGCATAAAACAATCCTCAATGCAGTGATTTCTCGTTTACAAAAACCACTGTATCTGGTCTCTTTGTTATAATTTCTTTACCTTAATTCATAGTCTATTATTATTTGTATTGTTTTCATTAATTACATCAATGGCTTCTTATCCGTTTAACAGGTTATGTTAAAAGTTTTATTTATCTTTGGTCAAAGCCCAGAATGTAATTTTATTACACGGGGTTGAGCCTCAAAAGTTTATTGCCAACTACGGTAACTGTTCTTGTTACCAAGGGTTGGATTATGTTGCCTGGCAACTTTCAATTATTCTGCACTGATTAAATATGGGCCACAGTATTTGGATTAAAGTCCCTTTTATTACGTATGGGCAAATAAGGCAAGTGCTTCGTGCCATCGATGTCGTAAATTGGCAATTTATGACCAATAAGTTACTCTTTTCGACGGCGGTGTCGATGTACTGTGTCGTAAAAGGTTTAATGGGAGGTAGCGATCTGAAGGTCGTTCGCCTTATGATTGGATCATATTTGATGAAGCATATTAAGGCGGTTTGCTAAATGTTTATCAAATTTAGATGCAACCTGCTTTTTAATTTTGGCACATTTATTTTCCCTTTATTTTTATGTAGGTAAAACGAATCTTAAGCAACTCAATAAAAAGAAATAACTAGGAAATTGACAGAGAAGCCATCAGCGTGTTGGTAAAATTAATGTTCATTTGAAAACATCTAGTAGAAATTTCTAATAAATAGTTATTACTTTTTACAGACATTGTAAGGAGAATAAAGTTTTATACATATCGACGATCACAAGAGCAAGCCAATAGTCAAGCTTTAATATATTTTTATTCCGACCACAATACGACGAGATAAAAATGAATTCCCAAAACAAAAGGTGATACACAATGTGTATTTACACACATACGAAAAGTTTAGTATCCAATAATGTTTAAACTGGGTAGTAAAATGAAAGATTTTTGTATGTTTACGAGCTCGTAAAATGGCTGGGCGGAGTCGTTAACATGTGGCTCAAACTATTTGAGTTGACGATGGTTTAATTGGATTCATGTGAGTTAACCAATATTCAGGGATAAGGAATAATAGTGTCAGTCTTAGAAAACACTTTAATAGTTGGCGACATCACATACACATATATACACCGCTTTAGTATGATTCTCTTCTTTCTTAATTTCTAAATGTTAGTTATAGTTACGCTTTTGATTTTATTTAATGTCATTGAGCGTCGAAGCCTTATGACTCCTTAGGTTCGGTATATCACACAATTATTGTAGTCGTAGATTTACGGACTGTCCAAAGATTTCCGTTCATCCCACAAAAGTAAAGAACCCTAAAAGGAATAGTTGTGGAATACTCGCAAGCTGGATTCTTTCATTCAAATAATCTGCTTTCAGCTTTCCGTATAATTAAATCAGCTACTTATATTTCGTGGGTTCATCTCCTTACGTAAGACTCTCGAGACATTATTAAAACTGTTCCGCAAAGATTCGGGCAGAATTCGATGCTCCAAAACTTTGGTGAGGTGCTCAGTTTCTCTTTTCTTTTAATTTACTTTTTTCAAGTGTATGATAAGGAAACAAAAGAGTACGAGCCACAAATATTGTTACTTTTGAAGAAGAACTATATACTATCACTGCTTTTGAATACGAAGATGATTTTTTTATAGAAACAGCAAATATAAATTTATATCTAGAATGATAATTGCGTAATCGTGACTGCAAAGAAAATGAAGAACAATCAAACAAATTCATTTTTTAGCCTATCATCAATCACACAAATTAGGGGACTGATATTTCTTTTGGCCCCAATGCCAAATTAGTTTTAATATTTCCAATTGGAAGATTCTCAGCAAACTTCACTCTTTCTCGAGAATATTTAAGATATGCAGATTTCTTTGTCATAATTATTTTCCTTTAAAAGTAGAATGTATTTCATTATACTTAAATGTATCAAACTCTGAAAATTCGAACGTTGTCCGAATTTAAAATCAGTGGCCATTTTATTCATAGGAATTCCTCGAAGCTTTGGCATTCCAGTACTTACAACCCACGTCAGTTTCCCTACGGCTATTATCCTTATCTGAGATGACCTAACCGATTCTGTCGATTATATTGGTTCCTAACCCTTTCCCTAGCATTTGACAAAGGTTAGGCTAGACGTCCTTACTTTGAAAGATGCCAGATTACCTTGTAAGAAGTGACTTGCGTTTTCCCACATCAAGCCTGGTATTTGGACAGATACGTGCTAGATAACTTGCAAAAATGTAAGAAGAAAATGCTGAAATGAAATACCTACAACACCATAACCTGGACATTAGTCCATACAGGTCTAGAAAAAACAATGATGTATGTTCATTTCTCTCACATGCCCAACGGCTTCACAGATTTGAATATGTGAGATTCCACTGAATTTTGTCCATTAGTACAGTGGCTATACTCTTAATGACGACGCTTATTTTTCTTTATGTAGATCGTGTACACCTTCATTGCAAGTATTGATATTATCTATGTGTTTTTTAACTAATGTGATCAGGTCTCTTATTTTTATTTTATTTGTGTCTATCATTTCGAAATTATCAATGCCTGCTGTAAGCGTTCCACGGTTTTAATATTTAAGGTTTTACCTTGAAGCAGGGCCCAGTGGACGTCTTATTTTAGGCCGCGTAAAGGCCTTCAACTAACTTTGCTTTAACGGCTTCCATAAAACGATAATAACCCAGCTCAGGTACATTATGATCGACTACTTAGCGCTTATTTGATATTAATATTACTCACTGCTAAACTTTCCACGGGCCCCAGTTTCAATATCGGGTAGCCAATAAATTTTCTTTTAAAGCGCAGTTTCATCTCATCGGGACGCCCGTTGATATAATTTACATAATTATTATTCTATGAGCATGAAATGAAAGGATCACTTGCCTGGCTGGCTTTTTATTATCTCCTTATTGGCAATTACTAAAAGACATCTTTCCAAATATCTTCAAGGAAATTGGATAATCATGTAAGAATTACTGAGCATTAGCTTTCTGATATTATATTGTTATTAGGTTTTCCAATGAGTTCATTTACTCGTAAAACTTGCCCAGGTTTTTAAAAATTATGTTTTCCTTCATTGAAATACTCAAATATTTCGGTGACAGCAGTTATAGTTTAACCAATTTTTTCTCAATTTTCAAATTTTGCCATGGATTAACCTAGTTCTTCTTGTCTTTATCTTGTTGTTTCAAAATAATTATTTTAAAACCTTACTATCTCCGATCCAAAACAGATAATGCAAGGAATATATTTAACTTTCGTAAATTAACGTTGTTCGTGCTAAATTATCATTTAGATAACCAAAACAGGACTTCTTATGGCAAGATTACACTGAAACATTTGCATTGAACTGTGTTTATGCAACAGTTTACTTGAAGTCCGAGAAAAATAAGCAGCTAATGTGGTTATCAACAGTCAATGTACTTACTGTATTATTTACAGTTAATTGTACTTGGCCTGATGATACTACTCCTGGTAGAAATATTTAAACCTTACTTGAAGCATGATAGTAGCATGAAGTGGTCGCTTTCTACCCCTTTTTTACGACGCCTTATTTATCAGCATGACATTGAGGTTACTATTATATGCTTTCCCAATACAACAGTGTTTTTATTAACGATAATAAAAAGGATAGTGTAGTTCATAATATTTTAAAAGCAATTGTGAAATTCTTTCGTTTTCGCTATATTGTCTTAGTTATCAGGTAACACTTTAACATTTTCTATTACTAAGGGGACCAGTTACGTAATGATATTTGTATTTCTAAAATCATCTTTCTCTTTCTCTCTCTCTCTCCTGCTACACAAGGTTAGTTTTCCATCCCCATTGTCAGGGTACGAGCCTATCATTTTTTACAGCCATCGTTTGAATATCCAATAATGTATTTTTCGATAATAAAATTTTATAAAGGCGATTGACATACTAAAGGTAACGCGAGATAAGTATTATTGGTTGTTATCGGTTATATTTTGACACCCATTACATTATAGAGTTTCTAGGGCATATATTATGAACATGTCGAAATCATAGATATGATAACAATATGGTTATTTTGATATAATCGATACTTTTTGTTTTTTTTTTATGAAAAAGCCCGAGTACAGAGTGAACAAAAAGATATAAAAGCTGAAGAACCTTTAAAAAAGTTAGTTACAAAGGATACGCCCTGAGGAAGATTCCGTCTGCTCATTAAAATTCATTTGGCAGTCATGCGCTAAGAAACCAGTAAATCAATTGAGTAACATTTTCAATTTGAATTAGATTAGTTATATTACAATTGAATAAGTTAAGAAAACTATTGTGAGTTGTTCAGTTTCTTTTATTCAGCTCATAAAAAATCATGTAATTTTCGGTTTTGAGTTTATTTTCCAACTTCAACTTGCTTTTTACATCGTAAATGTAATTTGTCGTTACACTTCTTATTATGTAGTTACTAATGTCATAATAACTACAATCACCAAAACTCTCATAATCTAAATCATTGTTATTATCGCATGTAATAATAATATCTTTATTGAACGGACTTCCGGACTAAGAAGTCAAATTATGTTCGGTATCTGCAATTTCTCGACAACGTTCGACCACATCCGAGAAACCAAAACAATTACGTCCGCTATAACTAGTAACACGTGATAAATGAGGATCATTATTGAAAAGACTGATCGTTTGTAACATGACCTACATTTAGGATTCAGTACTAGTTGAGATCAATCCTATCTCCTAGGGTCAAAGGTATAAATACTTCAGGTTGAGATCGAAACGTTATCTTATGTGAAAGGGCGGATCTAGGTCCTGCGTCAGGACTAAATTATTGAGGATAAAATTTATGAAGGTTTAAACCAATAAAGACAAGTAGAATCTTGAAAAACTGTCTCTTGTCTAGTAGACTAAGTTTCTCTTATCCAATTAACCGTGGTGGACTAAGAGCCTTTTCTTCAACGTTTAAGCAATGCGCAGACGACGCATTCTCATTACGTTCTCAGCGCGTTTTCGTAGATCGATTGTATGAAGCGACACGCACGCAAATGAACGCATTGAAAGCGCTTGTGTTTTCGATGCAATGATTTGACAAAAGACTTAACTAAAGCATTCATTGGCTCAGAATCAATTTTCGTCTCAGTTTAACAAAAGTAATTCAAGCAACTGATTTACATCTGATAGATTAACTAAAATTTAGGTAGGTGCATTCCTAATTGATTGACTTTACACCAGCAAAAGTTCAGTCTTCAAGCTAGCTGCTGATGTTGAAGCGTAAAAAGAGTATCTCAGTCAATGATACATAAATTTAGTGCGCTGTTATAAATCACTCAGCGAAAATAGCACCAACTATCTCATTGTGTAAATATTTATCTCACGAGGTTAACTCAGTGAGCGTACACATTACCGTTGGGGATAAACACGGATACTTTTACTCTGATACAGTTTGCTCGACAATTGTATCGTATTAACTAGACGTTACGTATTACGAAATGTTTCATATCATACATAGAGATTCGGTTTTTGGTATCGTTTTTAAAAGAGCAGACATGTAGGAGTTTGAGATTTTATATGCTTGAATATATGTATATCCAGACTGAGCAAAGCTAATTTTTACGCATAATATTAGTTATGTATTATTGCGTTATGCCGCATGTATGTAAATGTCTATGTAGATGACGCTGAAAAATTTTAGGGGTTGAGGACGCCGTAATAAATCTATTGTCATTCTCACAATGGAGACGTATCCAAGACACTTTATACTTATATTGAAGTCTGTTTAGCCATTGAATAACTACGCAATCCTCGTTCCGTTTTCAACCAATGACCTACAGCTAAAATAATTTTTATTTCGTTCTCCAAAGTCACTTGTCTTACTCTTTCATCAAAACACCGAACTTTATTTTTAGAACAAACCATTTCTTTTATTGAAGTCTTTTTGATACGTAACGGTGTCGACGATAAACTCTGTAAGGTGACCTTGGTCGAATTAAACGTAAGGAAACAGTTTTTTGTCAATAGTTGGCCATAGATAAACAGATGTCAATATTATAGTACACTCTACGAACAAGGCCTTCTATCAAATGAGGTCCGTGAGACGTGTCAGCAGACGAAACGCAATTATTTCTTTAAAAAAAGCTGTCCATAGAGTTTTTATAGTTGTGTGAAGTCTGCCAATCCGCAGTTGGCCAGTGGACTATGGCTTGTGCCCCTCACATGGTAAGAGTACTTACAAGTCCAGCAGTGGGACAGTTATGGGTTGTGATGATGATGAATTTGAAAAAAAAAATCCTTGATCTTACAGTCTGAATGCTTTTGAGTTACAGCCGCTATGCCTTCCAAGAATAACACTTTAGCAAAAGAAGCCGAATCTAACGTAAACCATTCGAAAAACATTGATCCCCTTTATCACTATTTCATAACAGTCATTTCCTATTCCATAGAACAAAATACGTAAACAAAATGGACGCGAATGGATCACAGCTGCGCAAAAATATACTCAGGTGGCGATGGCTTCATAGTATCCACTTCCGGCGCACGTGACTAAATCAAATACAGAATACTTTATTTCAATCACAACCCGCTTCCGCTTCGCTTAGGTAAACCTTTCAGCTATTGACTAAGTATAAGCTACAAGCGTGCCCTGTTACGGTTATAATAGTCTGGTTTTTGTGTCCGAATTTTAACCAGTTATTCTGATGCGACTAAACTGGGATTAAATATATTTTAAAAGTATCCTCTTCTTTTTACTTACAAATTAGCACATTTAGCTATTGTCGCTCCAGTGGTATCC
>DWOX01000026.1:0-16665 GCA_018251315.1 Nastra julia | reverse complement strand
GTAGTCGAAGTGGATGTCCATGTACTTGCCGAACCGCGACGAGTTGTCGTTGCGGGTCGTCTTCGCGTTGCCGAACGCCTCCAGGATCGGGTTCGCTGTGGAAGTACGAGTACCCCATATTTTACTCTCAACCGTTATAGTGGTAATTGATGAAAAATCTATCATTACAATAAGGCATAAAAAAATTTCAAACAGTAGCAAAAAGTATGTTTTGTGCAAAGTATAAGAGCTTTCATAATGTCAAACGCAATACACACACAACTAGACCAGCCGAGAAAAGCACTTAAACTTGACAATGAATGATCCATCTCGCAGGGAGTGTAAGAGAGGAGAAGTGCCCGGAGGGGCCACTCACCGTCCAGGATCTTCTGCTCGACGGGCCCCGCGCCGGCGGCCCACAGGTCGCACAGGTACTTGAGGATGTACTTGGTGGACTCGGTCTTGCCGGCGCCCGACTCGCCCGACACGATGATGGCCTGCGACTGCTTCAGGTACTTCATGTCGCGGAACGCCTTGTCCGCTGCCGGACACACGCATGGTCATACATTCGACGCCAACAATAATTAACGTAGTTATGAGTTTTGCATTTACAGTTAAAGTTTTCACAAAATGCTAAATTTCGTCAAATCAACGTGTGTGACGTTACTATTGACAGATCTGTACCATGATATTTACAGAGACATCTAAGGAGTCTCTAATTATATTATTATTCAACATGATGAATTATGGGTCAAATTTGAATAGCATAGTGTGTCCCTCGGTGTTTATCTGCTAAGGTGTTGAAGACAATACAATATGTTTCAGTTCTTGGAACACTGTACCTATGGCGAAGACATGCGGCGGCAGCTGCCCCAGCGAGCGGCCCTGGTACTTCTTGATGGTGCTGGACGAGTACATGTCCTCGATCTCCTGGTACGGGTTTACGGCCAGAAGGATGTTGGCTACGTATGTCTGCAACGGAGACACTCATTCATAGAGATCCTTGCTCTATAGGTAGATACTTTTGTAACTGATTTTTTAGTGTTATCAAATGAAAATTACGAAATAACAAGCAGTTATTTAACCTTCTATGCTTATCTAAACTATGTCAATATCGCAATATTGAATGTTGTTTGTTATTAAAAACCAAAATTATCAAATAATTTAAGAAGGTACTCAGTCATACAATTTCTTGTGTTATCGAAATGACAATATCAATAGCTTGCTCAATTTTCACCGGTATGTATAAATGCTCACATATTCCCTTAAAACTTCTGTAATACATAACATGATAAAAATGAGATATCGTTGGAAGCCTTTTATTTGTCTCTTGGTTAAGAAACCACGGGGCTTTTAAAGAAGTCGAGCTTAAACCTTGTATAAGATCAGGCAAATTTAGTTCTCTAAAAGTAGGTATATACCAACCAACTCTAACAATGTTTTCGGCTTCATCCTATATTACGATTATCGCTGACCAAAAATCTAGTCTTGCAGTACCTAACAGTTTGTTAGGGTTTAGATATTTTATATAACGCCAGGGTCATTACAACCCACATCGGCCGTCAAGCTGAACGGCTCGATCGACTGTCGAACGCCGTCCAAGGAGACCGCCAGCTGTCAGTAGCCGGTGACTCATGCCACGGTTAACACTTTACTCTCACTTTTAACAGTTATCAGATCTTAGCGCAGGTCGCTGTTACTAGACTTATGGGTTTAGGTTAGATTTCCAGTGTTAGGTTAGATTTACGCTGATTTCCTTACGTCCTCGAGTTCCATCGAGGAAGGAAGGCAAAGTATGGCGTTTCGAATGCGTCAATATGTATACAGTACATTCACATCGAATTCTTAGAGTAGCAGAGACTATAGTGGAAATTGAAGTAATTTGCTAAGGGTGACAGTATTGAAGAATCAATGGAGCGGTCCGAAAACTTACGTAGATTTTGTTTTTCTTGTATCTCGCCAGGATGTTGTTCAACAGTGTCGCTTCGTTTAAAAAGATCAGTTCACCTGAAACATTAAACAAGCATTTATCAAAGCCTTTTCTCGACCATATTTAGAAAAAAAAAACAAAATAATGATTACCCAAACAATGTTCATTGCTTTCGGGTTCATAAAATGATGTAATTTAAGCACTGCAATATTATAACTCGAAATTCTATTCTCTATTTCTATTATATAACAGCAAGACCAATCATATTTGTTATTTGTGTGCGGGCCGCGGAAGCGTGACTCCGCGTTCAGACCAAACAATGAGGCCCTCAAAGCGCTTCAAACGCATTGTTCTAGCGATCTGACAGGTCCACAATATAATGGCACTTAATAAACCCCTTAGGGGTCTATTCACAATGTACAGTACACCGTACACCCTACTATATTGCAGGCCCCATGGCCATGCATACTTCCCTGTACGTGTGTTATCTTAAAAGGATCTCGTGTTCGGTTACAGATCCACTATAAAATAAGATGAGCGAACGATCCACTTCGGTACATGTTTAAGAGATAAGTAGGCGAAGACTATGGGTTCTCTGCAGAAAACCAAGTGGAAAGTTCACTCGATACTGTAAGTAGGTATAGTTCCCGTGTCCATATAATTATATTTGCAAAGATAAGATCTTCGGACCTGTAAAGTCAGATAGGAAGAAGTCTATACCAATTTCCTAACCGGCTATCCAAGGTCGCATCGCAAACATGAACTTTTCCGCAAAAGTGAAAAGTCAAGTAAGTAAAAAGTACCATCATGCAAGGCTAATTTAACTCCAGAATTGAGCAGACAGCTGATCAAGTTACTTCAGCTCAGGCCTCCTGAACCACAAAAAGAGAATTACCCCAATTAGTGGGCACCTGGTTGAAAATAGGGATGTCCGCTTACAATTATCATCGACATCTTTGTTGGGGTCTCCAGCGGGGAAGATGTCGTCGAAGCTGGCGACGCGGCGCGAGTACTTGTTGTCGAGCGGCACTACGTCCGCCTCCTCACCCATCAGCTCTTGGATGCGAGCCAGGACGAACCCCTCGTTGGGGTCCCGCACCCACACCAACTGCTTGTCCATTGTCATGGTTTACTGCAACAAAAAACGACACAATAAGAGTTTGAGCGTCGTATGAAAAATTTGGTCTGATTCACACAAAAATTAAAAAATCCTAACACACACAAAATAAAAGGGCCATTTACGAGTATTTTAAACGCATTTATGTTGGTAGTTCGGATTTTCAACGACAATCAATTTAGTTCATTGACCTCGTAAAATACCTATACGAACATCATTACTCCAATTATAAAATATTCATAAATTCTTCTCGTTAACCTTACATAGTTCAATCCCAAGTCGTGAAGTGGTATCGAACTTTGAATAATAAATGAAACCGATCACTCAGAGACAACAGATGTTCATCAAACGTCTAATAACGAATACGGTGCGCATCCGCGCATGCAATTAGTCCACAATTATGCCTATGGAATGCTAATCATAAAGCACTTCATATCTCATCATACACTAGGGAACGACGTAATAAAATGTGAGCTAGAGACGCAAGCACGCGCGGAGAACATTGCAATAAACATAATGTTACATAAAGTTACACAACTGATACAATTAAACAATTACAAGATGCAATAAACAATTCCGGTGTAATTTCGCGTGCTCAAGCAGGCCGTGTTCACTTTCGTGACGAATGTGCGGCACAGCTTCGTGTGGATGACGTAATTCACTCCACATGTGGAGTACTCACGACAGCTACCGTTACGGTAAATGCTTCCGGAAACAATAATAATTATTAATTAAACAGTACCGATGTACGGTTTATATTTAAAAACCAAACTGGTTATGCTCTAGTACCATAAATAGCCCTAGCTGATTACGACAGCGAGAACAATACAAAAAAGTGTAATGCTGCCAATCTAATTTATCCTACTTTTGTTAAGAATCTAGTTCTCTTTCACTCCAATGCAAACCTTAAGATTCAAATACACATAGCGAACTTGAGAGTGCTTAGAAAAAATACCGTTAGTTGGTCAAAAACCTATTAAGCTTGTAACGCATTATCACGTTTTAATCTTTTGAATCACTGTCGTTGTATCTAACTCTATCTTAGTTTTCGCTTTGCTACTTAACACGGCGTTTCATTGCATTTCATAATTCTAGGTCAATAAATGACAAAAAAGTTAAGATTAGGTAGCTGGAGCAGTGAAAGTAGTGTCACAGTTATGAAAATGCTGTAATAGATACGACGTACGTTTTGTAAAGCATTACAGTCACGTACCGTTAATATTTTTACGAGGAAACCGGCCGCACTAGCCATTCAACAACTCCGGAGCGGTTTTAATTGACTGTAGCAAATGAAAATGAAACCTTACACGATTGTGTAATAGGAAGTATCAGGTTACAACGGAATTTGTGATACGCCATGTCAGAAAATGAATTCTTTAAAGTGCAGGTGTGCAGGTAACCAAATGTAACGAAATCCAAAACAATAGGTTCGTACGCTCACATGATTTTCGAACATCAAAAGCAGGCTGCGACGAAAATCGGCATCGTTTGCAATTGAAAACTAAAATAAGCATAATGCAAAACTAGCGGAAGTAAGAACACAACATTACGGGACGCAACGAACGGGAACAAAGTCGTTGAGAACAACCGAAAGCATAATCGTGAGATCTTGTCAAATTTCAAACATTCAAGAGTAATAATAGAAAACAAAGGAATCGCTTTCTACTACTCATAACCTATCAGAAACGCTGCCCGACTGAGGAGAAATGGCAACAACACGGTGATAGAAATTACTGACAGCAATGACGGCGAAGTTTTGAACGACTACACACGAGACTACACATGAGATTCAAATTATTTATTTTGTCTTAGGAACAAATAGCTCACTTAACGAACGTCAAACATTACAATAAATAAAATAAACTCATTCACAACATTGCAATAATAATTTCTAATGTGTCGGTAGACAAAACCTATCATATGCTTATCATAGGCTTTATGAATGAAAAATACATCAGACTTAAGCCTAAATAAGCTAGTGTCGTCAGGGAGAAAAAAAAGCCGGAGGAAAACAACTCCCAGTACTCTTTTTTTTTTAATAAATGAAGTACATATAAGCTTCTAGCAAACACATTTGATGGTATTAGTCGAGTTGGTAATTTGTTTAACGAAATGTCAATTCCGTTCAGTTCCCACCAATATTTTACAATTAAATCTCAACCCCTACAAGTATGTTAAACAATGGCCGGATTGCATTACAACTGAACGGGTATCAGATGTTGCGTGCATATCTCACGCATTACCCACACGATTGCCCGTAATTACATGATTGTGTACAACCTTGACTTTATAAAAATAGCTGTGCCACTAGGAAACCTAACGTGATGGAGTTCGAACATCGATTTTACTGTAACAGAGACACTCGGCGTTTTGTCGCAGTTATGTCGTATTTTAATGACCGGAACGCGCTCGCTGACCTTCACGATCCGTACGATTTAAACAATTAACTTCATGAAACAATACCGCATACTAAATAATTACTTTATTCACAAGTTATCCTTGTACACCTGTAGCCGTACTTACGGATTAGTCTTATCTGTTGTGAGAAAGATTTTAGACACAAATGGACATTCACCTATCGATAGGCACTTTTATCAACAGATAAAAGGTACTGTACCTTCCTTTGTGAATCACTAACAATAAGAATAAGAACTTTGAGAACCGTGTCGTTGCCCTCCGGCATTTTTAGAGCGTGCTAGCCAACAATGGTAAAGCGAAGTTCTCTTAGGAGAGTCACTGCTGAAGAATTCGCAGCTTTGTATGTATGTCACTAAGAACCTATTTGCAACAGGCGAATATCTCGGCCACGATGGTGTACATTAGTCCCGAGCTGACCTCAAACTGTGCCCTTTGGAGAAAACGTCGGAGTGACCGCGCCCATCAATCTTCATTTTTCAGGGTACATGAAGCCGGGGAATGAGCGTTATTATATTTTATGAAACGACGTCGTCGCACTAAACGTTTATTATATAGAAGCCTCACCTTTCGGGTCACTGGTTCAATTCTTATTATAGAGATAATCTGCATGGCTAATAAGCGAAAATAATGGAATTATAGTTTTAAATTTCGCAGGGAAAATGCCCGAGAATTAAACGAAATTTTACATTCTTACTCTATGTAACAGAGTTAAGGCGAAAAGACGTAAGTTTTTTTATGCCTTTTCGTCATTAGAAAACAATTGCCATCATGGCGCTTGGCGCAGTCAATAAAATATTTACTATTGTCTATTTAAACAAATTAAAACATTATGTGGAGGAGGCACCACGGTCAGGGCGAGTGAATCGAGGGAAGGAATGTCGTTGATGATTCATTTAATAGTTGTGTCGTCGTTTATTATGTAGAGACAGATGTTAAAGGACAAATAGAGACGTAACGCGAACACAATGAAACAGATCGGCCGAGCGGCTGCGCCGAGGGGGCGGAATTACGTAGCGTTGGATATAACGAAACAAAACTCATAGAAATAAGATGACTAAAAATCCTGAGCTCATTTGGAAAGGCGAATGTCAGAAATCTGTTGCAGTAGATAGTTACAGTTACCTGAGAAGCATAAGGGCCTATGTGGTATTTCTTTTAATTCTTCTGTAAACCTGTGATTTGTTACGTAGGCTCTTATGCTTCTCACGTTCAGAAATGTTGCTCATTTTTATTAAAGGGATAAAACAAACGCTAATCACCATACTATTCAGTTCAAAAAGGTTAAAACTGCTGGAGCATTTGTTGAAAATACGAACAGAAACGTAAAAGTACATTCAACACACATTCTAGTGACTTACACGAGCACCGTGGAAATATTCTTGTAAAAATAGTGGCGAGTTAACGTAAGAAACCTAAATGGTTTAGTCACGCTGATAAATCATGAGGCAGACGTAACTCGCGTGTAACTAATACCACTAATACTCACAATACACATTTAAAGGTAATAAATTATATGACGTCAACTGCATCGATTGTATTAGTTTGACTTGAAGTCTCTAATAACAGCATAACTACCATGGTGATACTAAAGTATTACCGAATACAATGGACTAAAACTGATTATACAGACAAGGTTAAAAGGGATGAAAAGGTAATAGAAAAGGTTTCTTTCGTCATTAAATTTCTTGTTGGATTAAGTGTAGTGTAAGTAAAGAGATTACTTGTGGCTAATAAAGCGTTGTAACGTTGTAATACTTAGTTTAAGTTACAACGAGTATGATATTAGACAATACTAGTTTTTTCTCCTTATCTATGTCATCCTTCATAACGAAGATAATCTCACGACGATAATTGATGACGTTATTCATTATAAATTATTGTCAACAGTAATTCATTAAACTATCAACGTTTATTGAAAACGTATTGGTAGAAAAACCCAGATTCATTTGTCAATTACACAAATACAGTCACAGTGAGACATTACTCGCCATTATAAATTATCTGAAGCGACCCCGGGGCACGCCGCGATTGTGCTCCGTTTTACGAATTAAATTTAATTGTTTCATTAATGCTATTTAGGGATTCGCCGTTCACACGAGAAAAGGAAGCTCATAACTGTTTTGCACGCAACATGACTCAATGAACGTTTCACCAGCGTCCACGTGTAACAAGCAGAAATAAATGTTGATAATGAATTTTGTGAGAAATAATTGCTTTACAAGCATCGATCTAAACCGAGCCTTCAAAACATCCATGACCAAACTTGCAATAATTGAGAATATCAATGTCTGCTATAAGCGTCAAAATAAGTATTTTGACGATTGTAGCTATTAGTGGGCAGTAAGGCAGTTATTCAGACCAAAGCCACTAATATTCACTGAAGACGGCTAGTTACCAATGCAATAAACTTGTAGTCCACCGCTGAACAAACAAAGGCGATAGAATAACCTCTATTATCTTATCTCCTCCAAGGCTCAAACACAATGAAAATTCTTACGGACGTGAATTTCCATGTATTTCTCACAGTTTGTTCGAGCTTCGAGATAAAAATAGACAATGCGACGTTTGAGAACAAATTGAGATGACACATTATGATGAACGCCTGTATTGAAGAGTCAAGGACGCGCCGTACGACTGCACTTGGAAGTTATGTGGTGATAGTGGACCAGATATTGATGATGCCAACAGCCTGGACTAACTTTGCTGTCATGATTGAATATGACAGGAAATATCTCGTCTTCAGGTATTATGATTACTTCATGCTTACCTAACCGCTTTTCTCCGTCTTTAATGTCCGATCTAGTTAAGCAACTTCGGGCGCAAAATTTATTACATGGATGAGCGAGTGGTGAAACTGTATGATCGCTTTGAAAGAAGATCGTCTTGGCTGTTTTTATTTATTTATTAGAACATCAATATTGGACGCCAAAGGACGTGAGTAGATCTCTACATCTGAGAGACATCTATGGAGACATCCGTAACCAGTAATAAGACGATAGTGATATAAAGTTAACATTATAAAACAGTACAAAAGGAATGCGGTAGTGAAACAAAAATTATACTTTGTAAGAGTTAAGTGCAGGCGAACCGACGAGTAGGCAGACCGGCACAACTCGAACCGATCAACGGAAAGATTACTCATAGCCAGTTGACGTAGGCGTGCAGGCAACCACCTGCCTACAGAGCCTCTTTGCATATAACGTCCATACATCGAAAGGTACTTGTACTGTAAAACGTAAACAATTTTTTAGGTCCTTACAAGTAAACGAGAAAAGGAGTCACCTGATTAGCTGATGTTGCTAATCGGATGTTATTAAGACTACTAGACGAAAAGTAAGCAATCGATACGCTTCTGAAGAAAGGGCATCACAGCTACATGCGAAATGCCGGGTCAAAACGACAGAGCAATGAAAAGAGCACATACTCATTTCATGACTGTAGTAACTGCCTGATAAGGGATCGAAATTCAATACTTTATCAGATAACAATAATATGGTGTTAGAAAACGCAGATCATCTTTGGAACTTCCAGTCCCACGCTCTACATACAACGTATTTATTACGACTGCTATTTCTGCTTAACCGGTCGTCCAGGTTATTGAGGATTTGAAAACCATCGATTCAAATTAGTCTGATTCGGATATATAATCGAATAGACAATATGTTTCTTGTCTTCAAACTAAGTGCAACATATTGCGTACAGTTCTTAAAACCAAGCCATTCTGGGACGCAGTGCTAATCATAATTTAGTTGACGAATGTTTCCGTGTTGACAGTTGACGCATGACGCCGGCCGGCGAGCGGGCGACGATTAAACCAAAGCTATCAAACATAAACTACATTTCGTGATGTGATAAGCGATTCGTGACTCACACTCACCGGTGCCGAGTAGTCTTACGTCACGAACTACTGCAAAATAAAAATTGAACTCAATGACATTATTAAACTCGACCTTTATGAAAACATTGAAGTGCGAGTATGTAAGGAAGACATTAGTAGTATATTAAAATTCGTATTTATACAGATATGAATGCGACACTGATTATATCAACTTAATCATCTCCTGGCGAAGTGTGAAAATTATATAATACAAAACGTATGAATTAAAAACCTGGCTTCAAATACTATAACTGTATATCGTTTAATACTTCCTGAAGAGGAAACTCCATCGGCGCCAACATAATTATGGTCCTTTAAGCTCCACATGGCCCCGTGTTATCGAGCTACATTTAATTTGGACAAGAACCGTTATGGAGCACATGCAATGAGTCGTATTCGATAATAGTGCACTCTAATGCAAGCCATTAATAAACATTTCCATCACGCGACACTGTTTTACATCACTCGACGTAACGTTAACGTCGGTTACGTTACGTTTCAACTAACTGGAACACTAACTAACATACTACGAGAAATAGTAATGGAGATGGATGCGGAGATGCAAATGTACGTGAGATTAATTAATAGTGAAAGTTGATTGACCCAATCTACTAAGATTATCTATCCAAATTTTACTATTACATAAGTAGTTCAACAAGTCTTTAAAATTTTTGAAAATGGAATTTAGAAAATTTTCGAAATTCGCCATACGTCTCAACAATGGAACCCCTTTTGATTTGAACAGTACTCACTATCTCCAGGTGTCCCCAAACAGGCAATATTTTGCTCTATTTGGATTCTTGACCCTGAGAGAGGACAATACGTACGCCAATCTCCCATACAAAAGGCGGTTACTCATCGAATTCCCCCAATGCCAAGGCTGGCCGAGTTCGAAGTGAAACTGGTTTGCTATGTCGGTCAGACGGGCCGTAAACAGTTGCCGCGAGCAACGGTGCCGACTGCCGATGGACGCCGCTCATCTCACACTCGAACCGTCCTCGGATGCTGCTTGTGAAAGGAAATAGAGCAGGCGTGTTTCAAATGTAATGCATTTACACAACCGGAATGACAAGGTAAATAAAACAGTGGACTAAACTTATGGCAATAATAAAATTATACTGACTGACAACGTACAACCCGTAGTAGTGACCAAGAAGCATAAAACATGCAACAACGATTCTATGAATAATGAATGTGGGGAGACTTGTATATATGATTTTTTTCTTTTTTAGGAATAACATATCATCCTTACAAAGAAGGCTAAACTCAATATGATGTCCGTTACTTTTCTTAATCGCTAAAAAACTTTTAAAAATAATGAAAGTTGTAGACCCATATCCGTAACAACGTTTCTTCGCAATGCAGGTTGCAATTTATAAACATTGTAATATAATGGCGCTGATTTTATGTGAGTGCCATTTGTCGCAATGCAATAAATCAGTAATGATTATTGTCACAGTGCTAGAACGTTATAACAGCATTTTGCAACAATAAAAATAATAGCTACATTCATTAGTCTCTAGGATGCAGACTCGAGATGCCTCATTTGCTGAGTGAGGTCGCGTGCACATCCTTCAGACGGCTCTTGTGTAGAATATCTCGAACCCAGGTGAAAAAAAAACCTGGATTAATCTTAACAGCTATTCGCAATACGAAGATACATTTTGAATGTTTTATGAAATAAAAAACAATTGCAATACTACTTTGTACAGGAAAAACTTTCGTCTCCAACCATAACTTCCCTATAAAGCCATCGTTGCATGAAGCTAAAGTGAAAACAATACATAATACGTTACCGATGTGAACGATAACAGATGCAACTGATACCGTGCAGCACTCGGTCTGGTGTATACGTCACGCTGTGTGTGGCAGTTCCGGACAATTTCAATTTTTCCTATCATATATTATGCATAAAGTAAAAGGTTCCGTATGAGCAAGAAATACATTAAAACAAATGAACCCACAGAGAGAGAATATTTTAAAGAGATTAAGTAATCCAATCCAGTATTTATAAACATAAAGTCATAAATTAACTTTATAGTCAGAAAAGATTACGTTAGCCAGATACTTATCGACTGCCAAACACTACGAAGAGCTAGCGAAAGAGAGAGAGGAAAAGAACGCAAAGAATTTAAAAAAAATGCGAAGGAAATCTATCCTACCGAAGATCTATAGAAAAATCACATCTTAAACAACTTTTATAATCTGTAAAAAATCCTAGAAAACATAAATTCAAATGAAAACGATAATGGCGCAATAACTGCAGCGACACTTCGGATGCCAATTAATCCGAAGGTTTTAATTACAATGAACGACGATGGCGCATGAAAGCAATTGTCATGTGATCAATGAGGTCAAGTTGTATCAATATGGTGTAGGTTAACGACTAAATCATCGCAGGGGCACCTCGCAGGGCCATATCAATTTATTCCCGGCCCCCAGCGCTGAAAACGGATACGTGTCCGCATGACGCAGTTGCAGGTGTGATCAGTGATAACTTTGAAACTAACGACTCCTTTGGAGATCGAGCTGGGGCTAGAAATTTTAATAAAATGTAGTCAGAATATGTAGAAGAGTAGCCTACGTTTTCAGACACGCAAAACTGAAATATCAACAGCAATGGACGTAATGATATCGCGTGCAAACCAAACATCTATCTTTATAGAGTAGTACGAGTATAAAGTCAAATAGACAAATGAAAATTAAATAAGACCTCTTATAGTCTATAGCAGTGTCCGTATAATGTACAAAAATATATTAAATTTCAATGCAACTGACTGAATCTAATATAAAAAGAATAACATTAAAGCATACCTTGTCAAAATCTTGAATAAATCAGAGAAACTGACACAAGGTAAATGGAAATTAGCAGCACGCTAATCGCACTGTTTACGCAAGTCACGTTTCACAACTACGGGTCATTAATTTTTAAAGAGATCTACATGCAACTGCACGCAAAATCAACTTTCTCTAAAATCAACTCTTAAACTAGTTATCATGCAGTAATAAAATTTGTTAGTATTAGCCTGGCTCTAGCACGTCAGTAGTAAATAGATTTGAAGCTTTCACCGCATTAAAGACTCTCAGCTATTACTCTGAAGTGTGTTTTCAAATACTTAGTTCATTTTAATTTTCCCATGCATGTAATTTCTATTAAAATTGCCGAGAGATCACAATAAGATCACTCTGCGTGTGGATATCTCCATATATTTACAATGTCATCAAACATGACTTTGAAGACACAAGCGTTGGTACCATTTTCACGGACCATAATGCCCAAAGAATTAAGATCATCTTTATTATCAAATCTTTAGTAGGCGCTATCAGTCCGCGTCCTTTAGATGAGATCGGTGATTGCATTGCAAGTAGGAGCGGATATCATCCCGTTACTGAGATAATCTTCGTCCGATTGAGTAACGGTACCGTCGGCGAGTGGCGGTGGCGGCCGCAGCCAGCGCGGCGTAGCGTGGCGACTGACTGCCGATCAACAGAAGCCTTTCAAGCGCGATCGATATCGTGTAACGTGGGAATAGATGGCAAATCGTTTTGGATGCCATTGACTAACGCAATGCAGTTTAGAGTATTCAAGATATTATGATAATTTGATTTCATGTTAGTAAGACGGACGCTATTCTAGTGATTTCAATCCATGAACGCTTAACTGAATTTGGTAGCAACACAATTGGAATTCGTAATAATGTTATCTTAAAAAAGAAAAAATATTTAAAAAATGGCGCAATCACATAACATCCAAAGCAAAACGTCACTGTTCAAAGAGCAAACATATCGACATCCGAGGGTTAAGTGAATGAAACAGATTTTCTTTCATTTACAGAGCTAAATGCATATATTTCGTAACAAATACTAAACAAAGAAAAAGATTATGAAACCCTAGCAATAACACGTTTATGACATAGGTAAAAAAACATGTAAATGAAATGACATCATTCCTTTTTAGTTCTGTATGAAGTGTATGGTGAGTAGGTGAACCTGAGCATCGAAGAAATCTGACGATCGATTTAGGTGACGTAACTGAGGAAATAGGAAGTCACTTTCTATGATGAATAGATGAAAATGATTAATGATCGGTTACTTTCTAAATCGTCTTATGGGCTTCGACAATTTGCTACGTCACCGTGATCGCGGCGAAGTGAGAGAAACCAATAATGTCTGGACCATCACTTACTATGTCATGCTTTGGGACAATGATTGTGTGTGGTTTATGAGAAAGTAGTCATGCATTTAATTTCGGGTCAAGTTAACAATCGATGAAATCTTCAAACAACTCGAATGTTACAAGACTTAACATCTCAATCTCTCTAACGATAAAATCTCATGCCAGAATTTTTTACAACTTCAACATCGGGTACAATCAAAGATAAATTAGGTATTGGTAATATACTAACAACTATAACGTTCATTGTAACTTTACATCTCAAATATTGTCGATGTTCTTTGTGATGATCAATTTCCTGGATAATAAGTAATTTATTAACCAAATGACCTCATCCACGAGTTATTCAAATTTGTTCTGAATTTTACGCCCAGTACCTGTACGAATTAACATCACTAATATTTTCACTAATATTTCCCTTTTATTCAGAGATTCGCTGCGGTATAATTACTTATTACCATATACATTTTATATGCATTGTAAACAATACAGCAGGCTACGACTCATGGCGAAGGTGCACAAAAGAATGTCTATCTCTTTCGTTTATGTGATATGGTGATTGGGTGGAAGCAGGAGAGATGGCATTAGGTCTAATCATTCAAATTAAGCTGGGGTCGGATATCCGTGTTTCCGCTGGCTACCGGCGCGTGACCATAGCTTCCTGTTGCGGGCGCGGGGCACCCCGGACCCCACTCCGCAGCGGCTGTGACTGTGTGCTTTGTTTTGTTTTAAATCGTTAACACCATATTCCCATTAGTCACGGTGTTGTCGCACAGCTGATGTAATCGACAGCGCCACCAGATGTTATGCTTCAGGTGTGAAATTAACTATGAATATTAATTAACTGTTTTCTATATTAGTAACTTGATGGTTGTTGTCTCTATTGAATATTAGAACGGTCATTGAATAATTGAATATTTATGTTTTAAGGTATATAGCGGAAGTTTTAAATGATCCATTATATTAGTTGGCTCAGATTACGATTATTTTATGTCATTAAATTGTAACAATACCAAAGTCGCTACTAAGATGTTAATGAAATTAATTATAAAACTTATTTTGCATATTCAGTAACAAATGAAATGCTTATTATTTTAAAGTTCAAAGAATCATATTAAAGAAAGGTCAAAGTAATTTTCAGAGACTTATTTGTTTACCCGCGCTACGTTAGCACACATAACTTCCTATTAGAGTAAGAACATGCCCGGCTGAAGCCATACTCTGGCATGTTAATAAGCTGTAAGAAAACCATATACCTACTAGTACAAACAGCGTGACGTTAGACTTATCCACCTTAAGTTTAGGCATAGGTTTAGCAGCAAACAAGATAATAATTACGTTGTTTATCCTTAATCCTAGAAAAAACTGAAACTAAGTTTATGGAAAACAAATTGATTACGACAACCAAGTTCGTGTTTTTATCGTTTTAATACTGTTATCAGCAGCATTAGGATCAGTTATTTTTTCCAGGTAACTGTTAGTAAATGCCGTGATCAAAGTACGGCATGATGACGTCACTTACTGTCGACTGGTGTCTACCTAGGGTGTATTCTAGGACCTTGACATTTCATTAATGGGATTGAGCTGGGGAGACTCGCAACCCATTATACAAGTAGCGAAAATAGTTTGCTCCTACTTTCTGAACTTTAAATGTTGATAACATTTCAACATTAATTAGTAAAAGTAATACATGATTTCAGATTAATTATCATTTTGATTTCTGCGGTATTGTGTAACTGCAACTGCACTACATTGTTCTTTAAATACATAAAGCCTTATCTAATCTTTGGTTGCGCATTCTTTAAACGTGAACCACGCCTTACAACTAATAAAATACTACAATTACAAAATTTAAAAAATAATTTAATATTCTTTAAAAACATATCACACGCATAACCTGAAATCTACATTATCACATTTGGCGTCTGTTCCCGAACGAAATGCCACTCTGCTGGCCCTTGTTGGTGCCGTACTGCAGCGAGATCACGTTCTGTCCGGCCTTCTTCTGCTCCTCGCTGAACTCGCGCACGTTTCTCTCCGCCTCCTTCGGGCCGATCGACGGCTTGCCGTACTGCCCCGCCTTCCTTCCCAACGATTGCAGGCAAATAATCACCGAATACAGGTTCTGTTTCTCCCACAGATCGATAGTCTGGAAGGTCTCTTGCGGCGGCACGCCCAGCTTCTTGACGGCCTCTAGGAAGGCGTTGATGTTTTCCATGCATTTAAAGGCCATGGTCGACTGGTTGATCTTCTTCACGGATCCTTCCTGGATGGCGTTAACGAGTTGACACAGAAGAGTGCCGTCCTTAAGCACCTCGTAGAGGTTTTCGGCGGTGCCGGTGGTGTCGACCGGCGAGCCCGTCAGCTTCTTGATCCACTCGAGTGTCTCGTGGGCGATTTCATCGTTGTACTTGCTGTTGATCCTTGCTTGAGCCTCGGCGTTGATGCCGGCTTTCCCCGCGCGGTATTCGGCCATTTTGTGTTGATTCTGTTGCGGACACGTAGCCACTGAGCTCGGCTCGATAAGCGTCCTCCCAATATCAGTTGGGCGATTCGATAGCTATTATCGTCGCATAACGCAACCGCATCGACTTATCGAGTTTATATCTGCCGGTATAATTGATAGTATGTATTTAATGATTCTGATACAGCGCTATAAAACTTTTAGACCTTTGCCGTAGGGCAGCGTTCGGTAAACTGTTGAATATTAGTTGATTTGTTTCATTTATCCCCGTTCTAAAATATTACGTGACGTAATATTTAATGGTACAGGATAAAACATATTTGTAAATATGATAATTACAGTATTTGCCAGTTTGTATGGAATATCTGCGTCCAGGAGACAATTTTATACTCAAGCGATGGAGGTTTCTGTCAATTACTATAACTATTTTTCTTCTTCTTTTTCTTGTTTCTAACCTCTCAATGGATAATTGGTCCATAACTTTCATCGCATGCTTAAGTTAATTTTTAATCTGATTTGAAAAACCATATGGCTTAATAACCATTAACAGTTGCTATCCCAGACTGTCTTTTAAAGGTTGTTGGGATGAATTCCCAGCGAATCGGAAATTTCTGATGATGTGTTTCAAGTTTTGTTCTCGACTTGACTTGTGTGCGATTGTGATGTATTTTTAATAGAACCCACGACACCGGTGGGCCTCCTGCTA
>DWOX01000025.1:0-16738 GCA_018251315.1 Nastra julia | reverse complement strand
TGGTGCAACAATGTCGTAACTACAGCTTTTTTCAAAAACAAGCTAAGTATGTCAAAATACGCAGAAAGACTAATTGCTACAGGAGAAACATCGAAAGAATTTAATTTATGTTTATATGCCGCGAGATGACGCGAGTGTAATAAGTCTCTTCAAAACGCCATACCTTAAAAATAAATCTTTGATTGTGCCTCCTGTAAAATTTATAAAACTGTAGTTACGTCATTGTTGCACCGAATGAGCGATATACTGATTAACTTGCGCCATTTTATAGATGAGCTAGTACATTCAGAGAAAACGAATTTGGCTCACTGACGTTAACATAGTCTACAATAGTTTACGTGTCGAACCTGAAGCATTCTCTCATTAGCCAAGAGCCTAAAGCTTGCAGACAAACAGTTGCGGTCCGCTGGCTCGGGTAATGGACCAGCGGCCGGCGATCGACACCTCAAGGGCGCCCTCCCGTGCCACACTCGAGACGTGTCTAGTTACCGGGTAAACTTACGGTAAAAATACCCGGTTACGTAAGTATCGCAGTTATTTCTTCATACGATAAGACTATAAGATAACGTAAGAACTAAACTGCGAACACGAGAAATTTGTGGGGATTTTAGTGCCCACGTTTGTGATGACTACGTTACTAAATTATACTTTTTAGATTTTATTTCGTAGTCTGTGGCTATCACTGAGCAGGTCACTCATGACAATATAAAATTTCGACGAACACCTGTAATTCAATTTATCAAAGCACTGGTAAACCACTCTTAAATTACTTAACCAATTGCTTGGAGCCTTTTTATTTCCAAAAAGACCATTAAACGTTGGATTAAAAATTTACATGAGAAAATGAATTAATCGGGCGTCGGCTGCGGGACGTTGACATTTAACTTGACGTTAAGGTCAACGTGACACTGATTGATTCATAACAACGTCTGTGGACACACCTCCTTTCGTATTTTGGAGAGGCCTATGAAATAGTTCATGACCGATGTGCGTCGTGTTTGGATATTTAACTTATAAAAGCCTAACTTAACTAAAAAACTTAACATAAGCGATATACACTCGTAAACGTCAATACGCTAAATTTCTTCCTCTTAAAAGCGAAAAACGTCAAGAGGAAACTCGATCTCCGTTTATCCTTTTACTTTTATCAAGTATCAGTCATGTATTGCCAACAATAAGTGTCTCATGACAACGATCTCTTCCTAGGAATAATAAATTCGTCAATGAATTACAAGGAATGATAAAGTCGATGTATGAAACAGATACGATTAAAAAGATAGGAAAAGTGAAAAGAATTTAAACTTAAACACTAGAAAACACGTAACAAATGACATCATAAGTGATTACTAGGTAAACTTAGAAACCATAAAATAATAGCACTCAGCGAATCAAGTCAAACATTTTCGCCAAGCAGCGAATTGCTCGAAACAAGATATCAGATGACAATGTTCACAGCATATAATCGCGTTGAGTGTTTTGGTTTGGCTATCATGTACAAGGGTTGGGCTGATGAAAAAATATCAGAAAATACCAAATGAATTGTAGGAACCGGCCATAATCTATTCCTAAATCTGAGCACAGCTGAGCAATATAAAAGGTACCTAGGGTATGAATAAAGACTTATATAGTCATCTCACGTAGGTTTTCTTTCACTGGAGCCAGCAATAATTATTTGTTAATCCACACATTATTTGAAAATTAGAGGAAACTAGAACAGGATGCCCCAAGTTCAGGAATATAAATTCATATCAAAAGTCCCAGAACTATCACTGCTGCGTCTTTCATGTTACATTATAATAAATTCCAGTTTATCTACATCAACGAAACACTCAGGGTCGAGTCCCCAAATTGTCGTTATGATGTCAATTTAATTATGCCAATCCAATAGCCAACGACGAAATAGGTCAAACAGGTGGACACAGCTGGGCTAATTTACGAGAACCCGACAGGGAACGCAATTTGCATCCATTGGCTCTACAAGCTTATTGATTATTTCGACATGGAAACTTGGACAGGATTCTAAGAAAGTTCCCCTTTCATCACACAAAACAAAAGTTAGTAGCAGCGCTTGAAATATAAATAAACACTTTTGTAATGAAAAACAAACTAAGAAATAAGTTGAGTGAGTATTTCACACCGTGTTTGATAAACAAATTGATATGAAAACATGGACAGGGAGGTCCTCACACCGAACCGGCTGATAGCGTCCCGTCCGGCCATTAGCGCTAAAAGCTTCATTGATTCTGTCGTCAGTACGGGCGGACGTCGAGGGGGGCGCGGAAATATCCATCAGCGACTGAGGGACCGAATGGAATACGTCAGCATGACTCTCAAATTGCATCGAACCACTGGAGTTGGCAAATTACTTGACCCAGAAAAGCAGGAATTTTGTATAAATCGGTCTCTGCCACCGTCTTCGGCTTACAAGTGAAATTCGAAAAATGCGTCTACGTAGTAGATTTGAAATGATATCGGGCTTAAGCGTAATAGCAAATAGCGCAACATAGTATAAACAAAATATTTCAAATATTTACATAGACGATTGAGTGAAATACTTGGAGATTTTTACAAAAAAATCTATGTATTTAGCAAAAAAAGCGTATTTTTCCAACCATTAATCCGTCATTGGATCGCCAAAGTTTATGTGTATCCATCCATCTCAAATTGATGGACTGACAGACGGCTGCCGTATTGATCGTATGATCCCATAGCCAAGTGAGCTTGCAAAAACCGAAAAACCTGTTTTTTTACGAAAAATCACGACTGTTTACATTGGGGGTTTATTTGACGATGTTTGGTAACAATGTGCCGTTTTCTGAATTAGTGTACAAACCATCACGCATACTCGTAATGTGTCTAATAATAAGGTGGAATGAATCATGGTTCAGTCGCCCGACAGTGACGCCCGAACACTGCAGCGACCATTGGCCATTATTGGATCTAAATAAACCCTCAGTTTGTTTCACTACTCGTCTTGCGTCTATTGTTTTTGTATGTAAGTCATAGTCAAGTTCAATTCTGCATAAAAAATATTGTGTGCAGATATCTCAAATGCAGATGCTTTAGAAAATACAATCTCTTATTGATTGTCGTCTTTCTTGAGAATTGTATTGATCACATGTAGTATCCCTCCTAGTCTCAATTTCCTCACCCAATTTATGAGAAAAATAGACAGGTTATTAAAATACATAAACATACCATCATAAAATATTCGTAAAATGGCTAATGTCGTATTTAATATCGCTACGGAAGTATTAGACGACAATATTAGCAAGGTCACACAACAGTCTCAAGGTAGACGCAACGACAAACATGCTTGCCAAATAAATTAACCCTCGGAAACATCCAGGTACTCGTATATCACGCACAGCTAAAACAAACTAACTGCGAGCCGTAACTTATTCGATATTTCTACGTTTCCCCAAACTTCAAACGAGATTCCAAGGAGACATTCTAATCATGCGTTAGCAAAGTAGTAATATAAACAAATCCTCATACTAAGATCTGTTATGTGACATGCGTGTCCTTTATTACGCAAATAATGGGCACAAATTATTTTTGATATAATCAATCGTTTTTAACGTATTTATTTAATTTGTTCTCGTCGTTCTGGTTGTTTCTTTGTCGCGTACATATTTTACAGATATTACGAGAATAGATGATTAACATCTCACTGTAACAAATAAATCACAAATGCAACAATTCAATGTTATCGATTTGGGAATTGAACAATGAAAATTATATATAAGAAGAATTTGGTTAAGATGGCCTTCAGATAATCTTAGCGAACCACGGAACCGCCTAAACTTAAAAATTTATGCTTTAAGATTGCGGAAATTGTTACGAAGGACATTTATACCAGAACAAAGACACAATGCCTTCCGTGCATAGGCACCCAATCACCCAATAAACATACTACATTTTTATTTTATTAAGAATTTTAAGGACTATCCAAACTGATGTGTAGATGTCATGAGATTTAAAGCTGAAGCTCCAAACAAATGCCAAGTATAGCCTCGCTCCCGAAATGTATAAATTTGAAATGTATGAATAATAGACGTTTATCTTTACACACAAATATAAATAATATAAACGCGAAATATCTCGCAAACTGTTCATGCATTGAAGCGACTGTGAACTCCATATACCTAATAAAATACACAATTTTCATATGCCATTCGATTCAATATGAAATCTATGATTTTAACTGTCAAGAAGACCTTGCAGACGACATGGCAAACTTAATGCCTATAATGGTATACAAATGTGTTTCGCGATAATAGTCACTGTACCAAGTTTATCGAGATAAAACTCTTCAATTTACGATGAACTCTTAGATAATTTTGTTACTGCAATTTTGAGCTTTGTTACTATGAGATTGGGGCTAGTGGCTACTATGGTGTTGCGTTACAGGCAATTAGGTTTGTTTTCGTAGGGCAAACAAGCAGTTCGTCGGACTTGTGTAGGCGAAAGTGAATTCCGTCACTTGTTGCTGCGTCACGATTTTGCTGGGCTATGTTACATTTCCATGAGTGACAGGTTCGGATATGGAAATGTAAAGTTCGTAACAAAAGCGTATATTTTAGCTTACTTTGGGGCTGCATGGAGGTCACATAAGGCGGGGTGAAAAATTCGCTTGTATCATGAAGCAAGAGGCAATTTTTGTTAGAAACCTTCCTTAAAATCTAACAGTGTCATGTCCACAGACCCATTATTAATAGGTCTGTGGTCATGTCCTTACTCCTATGACAAACAATAAATGATAGACTCTTTCGGTATGCCAAGCTGGAAGATGTCACAGTGAGCAGTCTATAAGCATTCCGTGCAATTCCGTGCTTATTCATAAAACGTGAGCGCGAATTTTACTTTGAATTAAAAATTAAATGTGTATGTCACGCATATTCGAAGCAAAATTAAGGATATGTATGTGCATAATAAAAAAAATGGATCGAAAGTTGAATTTTTCGAGTATTAATTTAGAAACGTGTCAACCCTAGCGGGCTAGGCGCGGTACTCGGCGCGGCGCTGTAGCGCTCGATAGCCGGCGAGCGAGCCGGCGAGGTTTGTTTGCACAGCCGTCGTCGGCTCTTGTTTTTATACAAAACAAGCAGCCTATTAGCGCCAGTAAAAATTAGCTCCGTTTAATATTAAATTTATGATCTAATTTCAACAAGGGCATTACATTCTACGATCATATCACCATAATTTTAAAATTTTACGTAGCTAGTAGTCGTAAAAATTTTAAGTAGTAACAATTTTGGTAGCAACAAGTAGTAAAAAGTAGAACCTATACCTGATTTTAATTTAATTTCAACTATAAACCTTGTTCACTATTTTTCAACCGAAGAACCACAAGTGTCCCTGCACCACACACATACCTGTAACAAACAAGAACACATAGTATTATCACGTCGGAATTCTTCATCAATCACTTAAGTACTTTTAATTATTAAAAAAATTCATAATAATGTACACACATCGGAATGTAATAGTATCGGTACTCCAGCGGCCGATAAGAGAAGCCGGCGCATTGTTTACGTTACATACTTACACATAAATAGACAGGAATACTAAAACGTCCGGGCCAATGAACTAATGCAATCGTATCGAGACTACGCTGCCCACGGGCATCGCATCCCCACTATGTCCAACGACTAAGGCCGCCTTCAATGTTAAATTCCTTGTTTCCTAAATTGCCTTCCGCGGACGAAAATCTTGCAGTCCTCAAACATTTGGACAAAACATTCATAGATTTTTCTCTGTCGTTTACGAAAAAATGTAAGGAAATATCTTCTTTAAATACCTATAATTTCACCGTGCCTGTTGTCCATCCATCCGTTGGGAAATAGCTCAGACAGCTTGCTATCTTAATGCAATAAAAAAAGCCTTAGAACCACAAGTCCAATTAAGAATTTGTTTTAATTTTATTTGATGTTTATCTTTGCAGACTGCCCGCAAGTGTACCTTATCCACTAAGACCAGTTTGGCAAATATTGACCAATATGTCCAGATGAATATTTACAACAACTTATAGTATTGAACGATACAAACATGACAAACGAACCAAAATTACATTAACAACGAAACGCATGTTTGATTATAAGCAGGCCTTCGTACCGCGACTCCGATGCAGCGCTCAATAACCAAACAAACGGAATGCACAGCAATGTGTTATTACGATAGACATACTGCATGCTCTCGTCCCGTATATTATTACAATGAGAATAATGTTAGTTACATACATCGCAGATATAGTACAATGGCGACCGTTATTTGTACAAGTGGACGAGTCACGGACGAGCTAGTCTCCGTTCTATTAAAATTCCAAGTAATGTTCCGGATCAAAGCTCTATATTAGGTTTATGGTATGTAGATAAATAGATAGATATATTACGTCGTAATAGTAGATGATCAGTAATAATTATGTTGGCTATTGCGTATTATAGTTCCATAGTATTAAATAATACACGTCTCAAACCTGTGAATATAGTTGGTGAATCAAATGAATACCTATTAACAATATACAAATACTTTTCAATCTCTAACAATAGTAACTACTCACATTAGGTCTGATGGGAATTTTTCTCTCATAACAAACAAACGTCATGCACGTCGCATTGAACACCAGACACATGATATATAACGAGTCAAGAGCGAATTAAACTGCAATGTGTGGTTCTCTCCGAGAGAAGAGTGTGGATGTGAATTTCTGTGAGCGGAGAGGACGAGGACGGCCGAAGAAAAAATGGATGGATTGTGTAAAAGATGATATGGAAGTTAGGGGTATAAGTGTTGAGATGACGGCTGATAGAGAAGAATGGAAGAGAAAAACGTGTTGCGCCGACCCCAAATAATTTGGGAAATGAGTTGGTGAATGATGATGATGATGTGTGGTTCTCTTCGATAGCATTATAGCTTTCGAACTAAGCATACAGCTAAGACTTTAAATCTAAACATTAGAATAAAAAAATCGACTATGTAAATGATGTATTTTATTAAAATGTGTTGATAAGTTATGACACCGTTACTTTGTCTAATTTTAAATCGTTAACAAAACATACGATGAGAAAGTGTAATGAGAATACACGATGTTACATTAAACTGATGGGAAAACGCTGTAAGTAAAGTAAAGTTACTGACCTCGATATTAAGTTACAGTCCTAGGGAACCCTAATCAGGCAGGCGTCAGATGAACACGTGCGTGTCATGAATCGTTCAACATAATTCATGCTCGCACATTACTAATTGCCACACATCAAACTCTAATTAAAACCGTATAAGAGAGGATCAATATTTACTACAGCCATATGTAGGGCTGCCATCCGTCTAGATTTCCCCGAATTTGTGCTACTTCAGGGTGCGATTGGGGTTGATGTTTGAAAAAGTTTTGAGAAATTATCCGGGCAAAACCCAGACACAGTATATATTGGGAAATGCCGGCCAAGGGAAAGATAAACACCAAATTAAAACAAATCTGAGTTAACCTAAAAGTGCTTCTAGCCTCAGGAACGAAACCCTAAAAAAATATGTGTAAAAAACAGCCGGGAAAATACCATTATTTTTCCTTCATGTCAGGGGTTCGCAAAATTGAGTCCGGGGACGGCAATAAATGTGATGGCAACCCTCGCCGTATAAACCCGCTACGCATCGATCAAAACATAAACCAATTACAAACTTTGGTATTATTTTAACACATTAATGTTTCTCAATTTACTGACGGAGGGTTTCGAATATAATTTCAAGGTTCACATTGAAGAAAATGGGCTTAGTTACCAAGGCTTCAAAGAGAATTTTATTTGAAGTAAGTTTGATATAGCTTATTGTTTCAAAAGTTTCGTATAGGATTACATTAATGTGGTAACTTTAGCGACATTAGTATCGTTAGAACATCGTCATAGCATACTTTACATGCTAATTCTATGGTGGAGAATTATTCCCCTTCTATTATTGACACTCTGAATTATGGTCGTGGTTAGCTGTTCAAAATAATTATACATTAAAATAATACAGCGTTTAAATTCATGTACCGCACAGTACGTTAGAAGAGTAGGTTACACCAACGCCGTTATAGGCAATTTCCCACCATGTCTGATTGAACGGTTGTACGAACTTCCATCGATGGTACTCCCACGGTCTCTTACATGGAATCTTTGTGGCTCCATCCACTCTATCTCAGCCGACATTTGGTGACAGTCATGGGTCGATTTCCACCACAATCTGGGTCTTTAGAAAACATTAATGTACGGTGTTACCACCAAGTTACCATGATCAATGAACTGTATACCGAACTCTCGCATAATAAAAAAACAATCAATATTAGTGCGCCATAATAATAAAATTGTTGATCCTCAGGCGCCGTTCGTGATTTATAGCTATTATCTTGTCAGTTTACTTAAAAGTTTACGATAATTTTGTGTCTTTAGATACTACACTGATCGCTGCAAATGCTGCGTCTATATATAGATATTATTATAAATATCAAAATAGGCCTTGAATGCAGTACAAAAAGGTTGAAATTCCATCAACAGCGTAACAACATCAGCCCAATAAGCCGTACCCGCGATCCTATTATGGAACGCGTCCTATTTACGTTACCGACACCAAAATACTCATATCGTGGAACAACATTCCGCACCCTCAAACCAGCATCTTATCTGTCAATGACGGCGCGACCTTTCTTATCAGCTACCTAAATTCTGCGTCTCTGCGTAAGTGGGCTTCGCTTCCTGATCACTAAAGATTAACTGCCGAGATTTCTAGAACACTTAGTTTCTATCTTAACTAGACATCGACATTAAAGCTTGCAGAGGATGAAGAGATGTTGATCGGATAATTACAGTTTAGATTCAGTGTATATTGAATGTGTCAGTACGAAGTTATTGTCAGGGCAGGAGGAGTCAATTCATTGGCCTTCGATAATATTATTAATCAACTAACTTTACACGGTTCAACTTCCACCCACATCTACTGGATGCGTGAAAATCTTACATAATACGATTTTCGCGATCAAATTTATCCCTAAATTTAAAAAGTAGAGTTAGCTACCTTTAAATAGTTTAGCTTATAGAAGCTAATATGGAATAAGTATACATAAAAGGAGTGATAGCGGTTTGAACTTTAGTCTCCCGAACAGGAGATCCTGGGTTGTCCCTGCTGCACGCAAAATTAATTAAAAAAAGGTATGTGCGTATTCGATATTATTATCACTTGGCACAGAAAAGCATCGTGAGGAAACTACACACTTATGAGTTCACCATAAAGTTCTTAAAAACGTGTGAAGTCTACCAATCCGCACTTGGCCAGCGTGGTGGACTATGGCCTGTACCCTCACACTGTGAGAGGAGATCTGAGCTCAGCAGTGGGACACATGAGCTGCGATGATGATACACAATATTACGTCCCAAATTTTAACCAGTGCATGAACTTACTCATATGTTACGAGGATCTTCAAGATTACGATCAAATTATAACGTTAAGACACAGTTAAGCCAGTACGCATACGCGCATAGTAACGTGGAGACATTGTCGTGTAACTATCATGTTGACTATTTATTTACTTACTGAGCCGTGACGTAGCACCGTGTGTGTGTGTTCACGTGCGAGCGGCGAGCCGAGAATGGCTAATTGAATAAACACTATTAATCCGCGTATTAAACCTTTCGGCGCACGTTGCATTCCGATGTAGGCGTATTTGTCATTTTATTTGCTACGTATTTAAATTCACTAGAAAACCCGATCTGCGATCGAAACCCTTGAGGCAGCGGTCCTTAAACTTTTCAATATGAACCTTATGACCTATGAGAAATTATATCTGTCCTAATAATTAGGTCTTCATTACCCCCGTAAAATAGCTGATTGACCCGCGCGGGGGTAATTACCCCCAGGTCAGGAACCCAGGCCTTAAGGTTTGCTATTTCACGGAGGTATAATTTGTAAGCATTTAATATTCTATTGCTTCTGTCATGAATACAAAAAGATGGTTTTACATCCACAAACTATGGGCAAGTTATCAAATAAATCAACCACTTGAAACAAAGTAACAAGTGCACAAGCGAATACAATTCTCCCTTTGAAGCTACACTACACAAAGTTTTCCCACAGTGCTGGTATCTGCAAGCACATTTAATCTAGCGAAGTCATCAATCAGTAATGACGACACCCTTGTAAGAAGAACGCTGTAAATGTAATGTCCGCCGTTGAATTACCGGGAACGAAACCGGCTTCACGTAGCAAATCGTTGTTTCCCACGGCAACAATTATTATTACAATGCTTTGTCTTCAGACAATTATAGACTTTGCCTTCCGGTAGAGTTCTACCTCTACACGGACTACCGGATACTGATTAATTCGCCTATGGATAATCACTATCAGATACGACACTAACCGTCAGCCAAGAAGGAAACTATACTATATACTATTTACCAGCACCTAAACTCTACAACTTTGCTGAAGAAACCTGTTACTTAAGAGTGAATAGCAAACATCCAAAAAACACAGAATTTCTTCCCCACGAATCTAGAACAAAGAGTATTGACACAGCAGCAGACATAACTTATTCATATGCAGACGTTACGCCAATGCGTGTAACGTCTCATTAGTAAATGCTGTGCATTGAATGGTTGGACACGAGAGTAACTTTCTAAGTCGTACATGCACCAAGGGAATCCTAGACACGTTACAAATGGCCCGTTTAGTCACAGTTCGGTTCGCCGGCGGCCGGTCGATTGAGCGGCGGCCGACCGCGACGGAGAAAGTGTCGCTTGCTCGACTTTATCGGGAGAAACTCAGGATGTGGACTCACCGTTCGCTGAGGCGAATGCTAAGGTCTTGACGGCATGATAAGAAAAGTAAGGCACGCCGCTTATGGGCTCGATGATTCACGCTAGTTAATTGCGTCAGAGTCAGCAGTATCCTAATGGTATACTGGCCTTTCACAGAGTTAGTAAAGGTTAGTTGGCCAGCGCGAGAAGTCCATTATTTTTTTTCGAAAATGATGTATTACGAAGTAGGCAATAATGATGACTAGGGATCATCAATGCTGTCTCGAATGGTTCAACTCCATTTTACAATTTTCTTTGCCTCTAAGTACATACATCATAGAATACTTTATAAAAGATTTTAAGTTCTCCAGGGCAGTAGCTTCGCTAGTGTCACTGTGTCACCGAACTATTTCAAAAGCATTCATATTACAGCAACAAATTTTTGAGTCAGCTCCACATTCATTAACCTAAAATGTGTCGAATGACTCACACAAAGCGACTTGTATCATCAATCGTTTCAAAGATAGCATTCCTCATTGTGAAATGTCACAGACCTATATTCTAACGTTAGGACATTGTTCGATAAGCTATCAGTAGATTGTTAAATGCAGTTCACGTGGTCCTATCTACCGCTTGTATCAATCGTAACAGATCGACGCAACTTTAAAATTGGATAGAAGTGTAATTAAGAACACAGGGATAATCATCAGGACAGGACATGCCTCCTCTTTTTTCCATAATTTTAAAGATTCATTACAACTTATCATCAAATGCTTCTAACAGCGGGTCACAAGGTCGAAAGGCCCAATGTTGTCTTACGGTCGACGTCGACCCTAGTGACCAAACAGTGGTTCTGACAATGCGTCCTTTGGGTACACACTCGTTATTATGTTTGCCTCGCTTTATAACTTAAGTGCTAGGCTTTAAACATGTTTACTCTGAGTCTAAAGTAGCTTTATGTAAATTGAGATAGCGTTGATGGAGCCGTAAAGTATTAACGACATGACCCTTAGTTTCTTCTTAACGTAAGTGCTGCTGAGGATTATTTTCAATTAACGCTAGAGTCTAGCATAATAATACTCAAGTCTTACGATCTTTTAAAGTTTACTTTATGCCTGAAATTAAGATTGGAAACAACTTCTTTTTTCCAAAATTACAGATCCTTGGGGAAAATGTTATAGTTTAAAAAAATAAATAAAGTTATTATAACAGTTCAATGGTAGTTATTGAAGTGAACTAATCGGAAGTGTTGAAATCCAAAGATAAACAAAAAGTGTAAAAGAAAGCAAGTTCTAAACATAATATATATCTTAATACAATCCACACACCATTTAAAACAGAAACAGGTAATGTGTTTACATTATACTCGCGTTTAAAGTTCATTCCTAGAATTATTTATGTACCACTAGTTATCTTAACCCATTGGGAAATGAATTGAGTAAGTTTGAGTAACAGTATACAAGAGCAGATTTTAAAAACGTTAAGTAAGAAAACCTAATAATCACTGGTAGATAACAACTTGACAGGTAACAAACTATAAATAAATAAATAGTAAATGTTTCTTCATTAGATTTGGGCAAGATCGCAATAACGACCATTTCAACATAATCACAAATTGATATATCCAGAGCAAGTATAATAATAACAAGTTTTATCATAACCCGCAGAATTTGATACTAGGCGGCTTACAGCCATGCTCTGTTGGTTATAACTAAACGTGTATGATAATACTTTAAGCCCCTTAACGAGGGGGTATGAAGTTTTAATTGCAAACAACGTGACCGTTGAAGCAACGTTACACTACACCGAGCCTAAGCTTAACGATAAATGGGCCATGAAACTTAAGTTAACAAGGATCGTGATGTAGACACAGCTAATAAAGTAGTGAAACACATAGCGTGATACAGTTATGTAATTTACTTTGTCTTTTAATTAAATTAGAATCCACTCGCAACTCTTCTTGCTTAAATAATAACTTTTCTCTATTGTAACTTCCACGTTCAGCAAAAGACCGTTCGGATTAAACTTTCAGAATATAATTATCCTGCAAAAGCACAACTTTCATTGCTTTAAAACCGTTCTAGTATTTCAATTGTAAGTAATTTAGATTTACAATGTCTCTTCGTAGTGTCTGATATATTTTCTGCATTTGCTATTGAAAATGCTTCATAAGGCTAAATTCGGTAAGGCGTAGGAGCTAGCAAATAAGAAGACAGATGTGATCATTTGTATGTCATGTGTGCTGAATACTTGCGTGTTAAAGGTTACACTATTGAATCAGAATACAATGTAAGTTTAATACGTGTTAACTTAACGTCCTCGAGTCACTAAGTATGTATCTCATACATAGATTACGAGTATAATGCAACGCCCACTTGACTGCACCAATAAATTAGGCAAACATTAGATAAGTTAACTTATCGAGATAACTCATATAGATTCTGGTGATACCTTCGTGGAAATACCCAAAATATTTGAAGTATCATCAAAATCATGATGCAACGAAAGCTTAATAACGACATCTTATTTTGAAGCAAATGCCACACATCTTGCTAAGGAGGACTATGATTTTAATGGTTCTATAAAAAAAACTCGTTTCATTTGCTTTAGTCATAGGAATTTCTTTTGGTCTTTTTCTTTAAAATACTATAGCAACGTAAAGATTTCAAATCATCACGATGCTTCTGGTAGAAAGCGACAGCTGTGGACGCCTATCAAAAGAGACACGAGAAAGTAAATCCCTGCAAGGCGAGAGATCGGTGATGTCACGTTTCCGAATAAAGAATATTACGTTACGTCACTACAAGGATTAACGGAAACAGTATCATAATACTACAGGACATTGGTCTCTTTAGATAAGCAACTATGATAACAGCGTGTGACGCTGTAGTAGCTCACAGCTAACGGGACTAACGTCGATAAGACCTGCAACAATTCTAACATTAAACCTAATCTAATCTAATAGCACATACATTACTTATAAAAAAAGATTTTGACCATTAATATCCAAATGTACAGATAATACTGATGTCAGGTGCAATTGTAAATGCGTTTGCAAATCCATGTCATTAGTGAGAAACTAGTCATGCGCAAGTTATGAAGAACGATCATCACTACAGATTTCTCTTTTCTAATGCTATACTAAAATCACTAATATTGTACCCTATGCTTACGCTGTATCATCGGCGTCTTGAATAATAAATATAGTGTTTCTAAAACGGTAATATTGGCAAGAGATGAAATAGTAGAAACACTAAAGATTTTGTCATATTACTTACGACCGTGAAATGTTTAAAAAAAACCATTAAATACTTATTTTATACGGTGTCTTTACTTTTAGTTGTTATTTGGGTTGAAAAGTATAATATTAGAAACGTCGATTACTTTGGCTTGAAACGCGTCTGGATCATTATCACACCTATTAATTTTATCAAAATCAGCTTTCATTAAGCTTCTAACTACACTATTAAATAAGACCTTTAATTCCTTGAAAATATTCTCAAACTACAAACAACCCTAAATGTGTAGCCCAGTTAGCCATAATTACCCATATACGTGACACGAGTAAAAGCGAAGGACAAAATCCAGTCAAATTGAACTTGTAGAGCGTGACAAGGGCGCGCTTAGCCTCAGTAATTTTAAAGGCAAACATTTGCTTAACAGTACAAATCCGGCGTTGGTGTACTAGCTTGATAACAAGGTATTCGGCTACTTTATAATATTAACAGAGGAAAATAAAACAAGCACGATCCTTCCATAGTCAGGCTCCATCTCTAAGGATGTTTAACTAAGCACTTAATTGGGTAAACTAAAAGGAATATCGTCAGCATTATATTTCTTACAGTATCTTTATTATTTAGCAGTTAGCCCATGAAGTAAATCATTTTGTTTTGCCTATGCAATACGTGTCTGCTAGCTATATGAAAAAACCGTGGGAAAAATACAGTGACAAACATTAATAATACCGTCGTTTAGTGACCCAACGAATGAAAATGATTTTCACATTAAAATTTGAATAACATTGCGGGCACAAAGCACCTGGAAATTACATCATTACTCTAATATAGAACATATATGAATAACAATTAGACTCAAATCTGGATGAACGAATGGTATTTGTGATGTGCTCTTCGTACGTTTAGGGTAATGGACGCTATTGTTCAGATTACAAAACATTTCAACACATCCCGGGATGTTCAACACGTAATTACGCCAAATAATAGATGTGTAGGAACAGCTTGTGACATCAGGGACAATGTGCTTTTGAAATGGGCATTTAAATAAATTCCAGCTGACGTTAATAGAATCTGCTACAGATTTCATTTAGCTTATTGTTTGGTAAAGTAAATGACAACCCTATGTTCATAGAAAAATTTAAGTTAAGATAATAAATGTCAGTAACACGCAAAATTTAGCACGACAACGGAAACTAATTCACCGGTCTGTTTCGCAGAGACCACACTGTAGCATTAATTTGTAACGCATACTCGTTTTTTCCCAAAACACGACATTAGTTCAGCCATTCCAAACGTTCTTAAAACAAAACATCTGTCACAGACAATGTAAAACGTCAAGGCACTGGCGAGTCAACTGATGAGTCAACAGTAATCGATGCGTCGTCGCTTAAAAGGAAATCGACTAATCTGATTCACCGGGCGTCTTCAGATATTGCCAGCGGATATGTCTCCGGAAACTTCACTGTACGCTACATTTATTTCCAACTAGTTACAATGAATTAATAAAATACCGAAAGTCATATAGGAATTACAGTTCTCAATCATCCTACCGGAAATGCTAAAATATCAGGTAGGTACTGGAATTTAGCCCGTCATATTTGAATGTATGCGCGACGATTACCTTCCTTTTCATGACTGTGGCTCCTATATAAAGGAAGCGGTAAACATAGGCGCAACTACAGCCTGTAGCAATCATTTATCAAAGCTCTAAGAACAAGACCACTGCAACCGCATCGCAAAAACTGCCTAATGAGTCAATAGATCGTGACACGATCTCGCCATCAATCCGGAGTTACGCGGAAATCGAGTGATCGATCACGACGACGGCACAATCTCACATTCGTAACGCGTAGCCGATTTTAAAGGGCAAAAGGAAATCTTCAGTCCTAACGATGCACCAGTGAGTCATATTCTTTTATTCCTATTTCCTTGCCTACATCCTGACCTTAATTTGAATCTCATAGACTTGAATGAAGACTGTTTTCCTTAGCTTTTGAAAAAAAAATCAGAATATTCTGCATCTTACCAAAATTGCTGTTTTTTGTTCACATACTAGATCAAAGTATCTTAGGTCCTAGGAATAGTGGAACGTCATCGCCAATATCAGATGTGAAGCGGGCTACTCCAGATTCACCAGTACGTCCAATAAAGCAATTGGATTCTTGATTGATACATCAGAGTCAAAGAGAAAATGTAGTTGAAGCGATAGGGCCTAATATAATGTTGAACCATCCACTAATGGACGATAAATGAGATGAACGCTTGAATAGGTCTCAATAAATCACTATCAACAATGTCGTTGACCCAATAGCTGTTTTCAACTAGAAAGCTGAAATATTGACTTCAATATCAGAAGTTTCTTCAAAGTTTAATATCTAACTTCTAAATTACAATGTAGTTTTAAGAGCTATGAATAACCAAAGCTATTGACCTAAAAATGTCTTATAATACTTCTGAATTACAATGGGGTTACAATAGATCAATGAATATCCATAAGCCATTGACCCGAAGACTCATCAAATTGTCAAATAGGTATTGTAAGAGGGCTCAATAATGCTGGCAGACGGAGGGAGAAAATCAAACGATAACAATGGTACGGAAATTGACGGAAACATTCGATGTAGAGGTCTGTAACTAATAAACTAAATATATTAAGTCTGGGCTCGGGAAGATCCGTGTTCTGTATTTTACATGACGACGATGGGATTAAGATATAAAAGTTTTCAAAGTATCAGAGTCCAT